>JAIPMN010032357.1:1426-36553 GCA_020650975.1 Apostichopus californicus
CCCCCAACGCCCCCCCCCTGGATACGCACCTGATAAATGTACATTAAAGCTTGACTTAGGCCTAACCTATATTTGCATTAACAAATCTGGACATTGTTATTTCTATTACGTATTAATTGTAAAATAAAATAAAACTGTTAGCAAATTGCTTATCCACTAGAGAGCCTGTGTAAGAGAACATGTAAAAGTTAGTTGGCCTGACGTATTAATTTTCTACTTATTACTCCTTTTTGTGTAAGAAAAACTACACAGGGTTCTCATGTAACATTTGTATAAGTGACTTGAGGAATTCAGTTGGGGAGCTTTAAAGCATCTATGTCATTTTAGGGATTGAAGTACAATCAGATGCCTATAAGACACTTCAGCTTTTTAAAAATCCTCTATATTGCTGTGATTGACATAAATTAACCATTCAATATGTTAATATTTTTGTATCTTTTGGTCATAACTTTAAATGTTTTTGGTCATGGTGTGTTAAAATATCTTCAAACTGGTCAACAATGCTTGATCGATGCTTTCGGCATCTCATAAAAACATTCCGTTACTTCTTAAAGTTTTTGTATCATTTTGTTCTCGTCTACAGAAACCGTTGACTGCGAATGTTCCGTTTCTACGGGAACAAGATACGATGTTGAGAAAATTGTGGAATTGGATGAGCTATATCCTTACTCAGATGGACATTTGTAGTAATTGGGACAAGATAGACTGGATCGGAAGGAGAGGGATATTGGAAAGGGGTGGGGGATGGGGGAAAGGGGGGGGGAAGGGGGTACAAGGTCTCATTTTGGTTGTGTGGGGCTTGGAATGTCATCCATGTGAGACTTCCATGCAACATAGTACAAATCACTGCACACTGAATAGTGTCTAAGACAAAAGCTCCTGGAGAAGTCTGTTCATATCTTGTTTGTATCAATCTTTACCGAGAAGATTCAAAGTTGCATGGAATTATGTCATGAACGTCTAGCCTCTGACTACGTACCGGACCACCTCAGCCCATATTATTTTTCAAGGCTCTTGAATACTCTTCTTCATATAATCATGATGATTAATGATTTTATTCTTTTTATTTTGTTGGTCTACCATTTTATTTTTCTTGTTTATTCAACTCTCCTGTTTTCACTCGTCGATTGCACCTACTAACACAAAATCTTCCACGGTTTTCAAGGGCACATCCTCTCACGAAGAAAACGATGCTCATCCACACCCTTAAACAAAACAACAACAACAACAACAAGTAAAAAATCAAATTGTAATCACAATGTAATCATGAAATCGTGTAATCACAATGTAATCACACAAATGAAAATATTAAAGGGCACATCCTCACATGAAAAAAACGATGCTCATGCACACCCCTAAACAAAACAACAACAACAAGTAACAAATATAAATGTAATCACAATGTAATCATGTAATCACAAAAATGAAAATATTTAATCTTTGACTGCCGGACCAGACACTTATGAGAACCACGAAGAAAACGATGCTCATCCACACCTTTAAACAAAACAACAAAAACAATAACAAGTAACAAATCTAAATGTAATCACAATGTAATCATGTAACCCCAAAATGAAAATATTTAATCTTTGACTGCCGGACCAGACACTTATGAGAACCATGAGGAAAGAGGAGAAGACACTCCAAAATATGCGGGGATCCGAGTTCTACGGTATCAGAGCCGTTATTAAGGGCGATGTCAACATCCAGGAGGACGGAAGAGAAATGAACGTGGTGGAAACCGTCAGTTGGGACTGTTGCGAAGACATCGAATCCAAGGTATACAGAAGCAAAGAGAGGTGAGTGGAGATAATTGAAATATATTCCGGTTCCCTCTTGTAATTTTTGTGAGATTTAGTTTGACGGTACATAGGTATAAAGATATTTTTGGAATTGTACTTCGTAAGGTTCATTTCATTTCGTGTCCCAAATTGATGACAAGATAGTAGTACAAATTGAGTTCAAAATCACCAAAATAGAGCAAACAGTTATGTGTATTTATTCTAAAGTCAGTTATCACAGAACTGGTTGAAATATTGTGGAAGGAGCTAATGAACAGGAAACTGACTGCAGTAAAACAAAATTATGTAGTTGTAAAGTTTTTAATCAGAAAATTTGATCCATGAATATATGTAATCCAAACATATGACAAAATGAAATATTTAAGTAAAATCTGTATTACGAATCAATTAACTCTATATTTACTTAGTATATCCAGTAATCACTTATAATGATGTAAATAGGCATTCATGTAATCATAAAATCCGTAATGTACAGAAAACCTTGTAAACACGAACAGCGGTAATAACTCTTTCCTGTTACCAATTGATCTTGCAATCACTAAATTCTGAAATCACTAAATTCTGAAATCTCTAAATCCTGTAACCAGTCAGTCATGTAATCACAAAATACGTAGTCAATAACTTGTGTAGTCCCTAAGTGATGAAAAACCCCTGTAACCAGTTAATTTTGTAATCACTAAATCCTGTAGTCATATCCTGTAATCAGTGAATCACACACGCATTAAATCCTGTAGTTATTGACCTATAGTGCCATACAGGTTTCTTTCATTTCCATTACAGATCTCTGGCTTTGAAGATGTGTCGATGGCCAACATTTGCAGATGAAGCAGCATTGAAGGAACTTATTGAAAGGTAGTTATTATGGGAACTTATAGGACTATTTGATAGTGAAAGATAATCCAACCAAGAAAAAAAAAAAACAAAAAAAAAATAAGGAATAGCTAGCTTTCCTTCGGATTTGGAAGTTTTATCAACGTTAAAGGCATTGAAGACTCGCCCCAAACCGTGTGCCGCCCTGTGAAAAAATTAACTTTCCGTTGATTACAAGTGAAGTTTTTTTCTTATTGCTACAAAATGCAGACAGTAATGAAACGTGATACCTTGTTATCTTTTATCTGGGCCTGAGATCAGGGAGTTCCATAACAACTCCCTGCTGATATGTCCATGCTATGTACACTGTGTTATGGGTATTGACCGTAGTGACTGAACACTAGTGTCTAATTACCGACGGTAGCAAGCTGTGTGTGTATTTTCTGGGATCGATGGTGGCGTCTAACACTTCTGTTAGACCTCAGTCGAAACTAGGTCAGGTTACCGGCATGAGACATTTCTTTGTGCGCGAGTCTTCACACCCTTTAATTGACAGTGTAACTATTAGTAACATGATTACGATGTGACTTCTTTGTATCAATTGAATAACCAATTTAGTAATATTGTTTGTAACGTGTGAAACAATTATTAACAGTGGGGAGCTGGGATGTCATGCTTTAGGTAATTGTTTTATGAAAGCACTTGTAGATAAAGTCTTAGTCGGTTTACACCCAATTAATTGTGGGGGTGTTTATAATCTCATCTCTCCTCTGCAGAATTGAACAGTACGGAAACTACGAACGAGCTGCCTGTGTGGCCGTCTTTCATCTCAGGATCAGACTCGCCATCGAAATACTCAACAAGGGAGCAAAGTGGACACCGGGTCAGTGGCATTGCACGTTACATTTCCACTGTCTTTTAAAAAAAAAAAATATTACGCATATTATATCGTTATCCACAGGGGGTAGGAAGCTTCCAAAAAGTGGGGGGCACAACATCAGAGGGGCACTTTCTCATTCCACAACCACCACTTGTTATGCTATAAATCGATACACACCGGCCATATTACTTAATTATATATGATTTGTTAGTATGCTATCACTACTATTATGGTGCAGGTGACTCTATTTAAAATTAAAAAAGGCTTAAGATATCCAAAAGACAGTTCTTCATCAAAGGGGCACATTTTATTTGCCAGTAGGGCACATTTGCTATTTTGGAAAAAAGTGGGGGGGGGACGAGCCCCAAGTGCCCCCCCCCGGCTCCTACCCCCCTGATTATCCATTTTGCAGCGGTTTCCTTTAACAGATTCTGGGGCTAGTCGATGGTTCCATGTTTGTTCTTTTGTTTGCGCATTTTATGCGACAAATCCAAGGTGTGATCACTTTCTAAACAGTGTGCAGTGTACTGTGTCCTCTTAAATAACGGTATTAAAGGTGACCAGACGCCCCCGATTTTCGAGGACAGTCCCCCGATTCCACCGTTTCTTCCCCAATGATAGTGTCCACGAAATTGTCCCCGATTTAACAAGACGTCCCTGAAGTTTTAATATACAACATTTTATTCACAACAGATTAAGAATTGTTGCAAAATCTACCTTACTGCCTGTGATATTTTAATAGCACGTTATTAAGAAACCACAGATGTACACTAATACCTTGCGCAGACGATCGCAGAGATCGAAACAAGTTACTACTATAATGTAGGTTAGGCCTATATCCTACTATATACTTGGAGTAATTAACAACCGTGACAGTTTTTCCTACAACATAGAAGTTGTGTTACTCCTGTGCTGACCTATGGACCTGCTCTTGATTATACCATGTCTGTGCTCTACCAGACAAGCTCTTTTTATTCTCAATTGGATCGAGAGACCCCTTCCCAGGCTGCACATTCCATCTTTAAAATTGTGTTCCAAATTCCTAGTTAAGAAATATGGTCACCTTATATAACGGGCATATGGAAAATAGGATGTTTAACCTTTGCTTACAAAGGTTACACTACGAAACATGAAGAATACTGTTATTCTTGAAGTTATGAAATATATGAAAACATAAAACACTTGTTTGCATTTCACAGTTATTAAAGGTTCTCAATCAGGAGTGATTAAATTGATATATTTTCGTTTTAACCTTCAGGCCACAATAGTGCACATTTGAATGCAGTTGCCATGGCGCTAGCAGGACTGAACAGAAGTAGAAGTTCCCTGTGGTGCGAAATGGTGAGCTCTCTTAGCCGACAACTGGATAATCCATACCTGAGGGCGATGTTTACTTTCATGACATCCACAGATGCCACTAGTTACGATGGAGTTCTAGTAAGTTATTTACCACAATAAAGATGATATGTTTTTACTAAACTTGTACAGCTTAACTTTGCTCTTTTCCCTTCCTCCAAAATTGCACAATTAACCATTATTTGGCCCCAAATAGTTAATGATGATGAAAGTTTTAGTAATGATTTCTGTTGTGCAGAGTAAGCTAGGCTAAGTATCTCTACTAGCAAATTGTGGTAGGCTTAGGCTTTAGTTTGATATTGCTCCTTAAAAGTTTCAGACCTTTCTCAAGACTTTAAATATCAGTTTTGACCATTTTGTTTTATCATTTACAGAGAATGATTTCATAAACAATTTTCATGCTAAAAAAGTTTGGTAGGCTTATGCCAAGGTTTGATATTTGCTATATTTAAATACAATGTCTTTCTTAAGCACTTTATATTTCTCTGGTGACCTTTCTGGTTTTCAATTTGTAAAGGATGTTTTTCATAAACAATTTTCATATATTTTTCTCTCTCAATATATAGAAAGAGGCTGAGATGCAAATTGAAGACCGAATAGGCTTTGCCTGTCTTTATCTGAACGACCAACATTTGAGTGAATATTTAGAACAGCTATCCACTAGCATAATACGAAATGGTAATCTGGCAGGTGTGCTGGTCACCGGCTTGACTAAAGGTAGTGGCTTGGAACTACTGCAGAGTTATCTGGATCATGTGAGTGCAACAAAAAATATATATGTAAATAAATAATTTCATTCTCCTCTTTGACCTTCGACAAGTTACAGTTCAGACTTTCATTATTTATGAAGCTTATAAAATACCAATAAACATAAGTGTACTCATATTCTGCTGTATGTGCATTAAGGTTGAAAATGTTTTTAAAACTTTTATGATAGTTGTGCATCTGTGGCATCAAAGTTGTTTGCTTCAAGTTCAAACATATAAAATGTCCAAGAAACATCTCTCAAAGACAGCAAGCACACACAAAAAAAGGAATCTTTTCTACAAATTCATCAAAGTTTAAATGCCAAAAAATATGAATTTAAATCATCAATATCTTCAAAAGTTGATGACAGTGATAAACATCAGACTCGATTGTTATGTATAAATTAGGCTAGGCCTGTACATCTGCTGTAAAAGTGTGGTAGGTCCAATGTGTTGTACAATGTTGTTTTCTTCAGATTTTTTTTTCATTCCTGTACCTGATACTGCACATATTAAATATGTAAAGCCAAAAAAATTTAGGAAAATGGTCTTATAGTACAACTGCTCTTCTAAGGTGAACCAATTATGCTATCCTTCCTCCAATTTTTTTAATTTTTAATATTTTTTAAATTTTTTAAATTTTTTATTTTTTTTTAAATTTTATTTATTTATATTTTTATTTATTTTAATTTTAATTTTTTTTCTTTTGCCATGTTTTTAGACATGCGATGTGCAATCAGTCAGCTGTGTAGTTTTGCATGCGTCAGAGCTCATCAGGGACAAGAAAGTGGAGCAATGGATGCAAGTTTATCGGAGACTACTTGATACGTGGAGACTCTGGCATCAGAGGTAGGGATAACATACATCTCGATTCCTCTCCTAAAATATTACCTTTATTCTATCTTACCCAAATGTATAGGTTGATTTACAGAATTAAAAAAAAAAATGTCTGGATAGTTAGGTAGCTATGACAAAGTTGCCATAAATAAAGTGGAAAGAAACTTTCTTCAGATGGTTAAGCCATCTGGTCGCTTGAGAATTTGAGCACGGCAAGGTTAAACGCCAACAAGAACAATTCTTCAACTATTCTCATCTTACGAGGACATATAACAAGCAACTTATCGTTACAAGTATTTTAGTGTGGGTACCCTCCAAAATCAATCCCCCCATCCCCCCCACCCCCAAAAGTAACAGGAAATGTTACAATTATTAATCAGTAAGCACAAATATATGATAAAAAAGGTTAAGCTCCACCTTGAACTCCTGGAAATTCCTTTTTGTACTTTGCAAAAATGAACCATAAAAATGCAGCACAATAATGTTATCGTCTGCTGTTTTTTCTTCCTCAGAGCCAAATTTGACATGTTTCTCCACGGCATCGACTCTCGTAAGAAAGTCCCGGAGCAGACGTACGTTCATTGTCATTTCTGCTCCAGTCCTGTCTCTCCCTCTCTCCTCTCCTCGAGATCAATCCAAAGCGGAGGCTCACACATGAGGTTCGGCGGCCGGGGGCAGTCTACTTTGAAGGTGACTCGTTCGTTTTCTTTCTGATCAATCGAATGTGCGGTACCGATCAATCGAAAATGCGATACCGATCAAACGAATGTGCGGTACCGATCAAACGAATGTGCGGTACCGATCAATCGAATATGCGGTACCGATCAATCGAATGTGCGGTACCGATCAAAGGAATGTGCGTCCCAATCAATCGAATATGCGGTACCGTCAAACCAATGTGCCATAAAGATCGATCGAATGTGCGATACCATGAAACAAATGTACTGTACCGATCAAACGAATGTGCAGTACCAATCAATCGAATGTGTGGTACAGATCAATCGAATATTTGTTACCGATAAATCGAATGTGAGGTACCGATTACGCCAAAACCTTGGGTTGTCCGAAGCACATAGCTACCCGAGGGTCTTTCCGATACGGGTGAAATCTAGAAAGTCCCAATACCCATATACTAAATTGCTGTTTGGTATTGTATTACCCCGATCATAGTATGTCTTACACAATATAAAGTACCGCACAGACAAAATGCACTGCATTATTGAGTAAGAAGATCTCAATAATGCAGGTTTTACTTTCTTATTTCGAAAAACCTGCAATGTATATTTAATTTGAAGATAAGTGAAATTTGTCTAAGCAATGCAACCATTTTTTTTTTTCTTTCATGCATCTTAAAATTTCTCCCTTTTACTCCCGTTTCAGCCAAAGGCCTGTTATGTATGCAGGAAGCCACTCCCTCGTTGCTCTCTATGTCAAATGAATATGGGTACTACTTCAGGAACCTCAAAGCTTTTACCTCAAAGGAATAAATCAAGCAAGGCATTGCAGAGCAGTGCAGGGGGAGGTAAGAGGGTCACCTTCTATTGTTCATGAGGGATATTTTGTATATTTTTGAGTATTTAGTTTAGTTTATTTCTTGTTAAGTTAAGCATAGGTCATATTTAGGATAAGGAATGCAATTCATATTTCATTATATCATGTTATATTTGGGGGTGATTACCTTTGTAGCAATGGAGAATTTCCCTCCTAGAGTATATTTTGTCCGAGAGATGTCTTAAACGAGTGAAAAGCATCTTCGGTGAGATTATAGCTTAGGCTAGTAGTGTATTTACTACTTAACGCCGAACAGCAGAGGATATATTTTAACAAAGGAACAGCAGAAAGTATTGCTTGTAGAGGTCTAAAATTTCTATGTACCAGTTTACTATAGAGGTGAATGAATCGCAAGCTATTCACCAGAACATGCCCCGGATAAATACTCTCGGGGGTAGGGGGGGGGGAGTGATTTTACAATTTCACTCCAGCCTACATATTTCTTCTCTTTAGATTGGTTTTCAGCCTATTATGAGGCAGGCCCATAAGGTTATTTTTCTCTCCCCTTACTTATCCCGAGTCTGCCATTTAAGCCTGTTTCCCCACCCTCCCACCTAATCTTATGGATGAGAGTTTACTCCAACATCCAACCACATTCTCAAATAATGAAGCAAAGGCAAAAATCCTCTTCAACACCATGGCAACCAAGCTGGCACAAACAAGGTGTTTTTAAAATTGTAAATTAAATAAGAGAATCAAGTCACCCATTTCCGATTTCATAACAGACCAGAAATGATTAGTTGGTCGTTTTCTTTCGTTTGGTATGTACAGGTATAATACAATTTGAAACAAAGTGCTCCTTTTTTCTGTTTTTTCTGTTTATTTTGATTGTTGGCCAATCCACATTTCTCTCTTTTAAAAAAGCTCTGAAGATAGTTCTCTTTAATAAGGCTTTTAAGTAATCCTATTTTATCTCTATTCTGTCTTGTTGCTGTTTTTGGTCATTTGTATATTTTATTTTTTCCTTGTAAAGCGCCATAGAATATCATTTAGTTATAGCGCTATATAAATGCCTTATTATTATTTTATTGCAGGAGATAATGCGGTGAAGGCCAGCTTTGATGTATGGTTCACCTGGTGTCAGTCGTGCAGACATGGTGGACATGGCTGTCACCTTCGGGATTGGTTTAGGTAAGTGGTGATGGTACGAGAGCAACCCGGTCAGGAGGTTGCTTTTCCACAGGGTACTTTCATGTGACGGTTCAACAAACTTGTCAGAACAGTAGGAGCGGTAGCGATATCCTGTTTGTATTACATAAAGTGGCAGCATCACAGTGGGTCATGTGGAAGGAGGGAGAGGGAATTGGTGCCCCAATCTTGATCCCCCCCCCCCTCCCTATGCAGGTGTGACCAAATTGCTAAACAAATCCTCAAAAAGTTTTTTTTTTTTACAAAATCAAAGTGGTTTCAATATTTTATGTAAATGCTCAATTTTCCCTGCTAGTTATTCTGGAGCTTTTTTTGCACAGCCTATAAAGTTTCTCAAGGATTTTTGATTAGTTCATGTTTTTCTTTTCTTTTTTTGCAGTACACATTCCGAATGTCCCGTCACTGGATGTGCATGTAAGTGTATGCAGCTAGACACGGTGGGAGCATTTCCCGCACTAGACTCCATGGACACTTGAAGGGGGGGGTGGCGAGGGGTGGCGAGGGGTAAGCTGTTTCGGATCACAGAACTTTACCGTGACTCTTTGCAGGGTTACGATACTTATACAACCAGACAAGAAAAGAGATGTTCCATCGGCTTCTTGGGAATTGCAGTAATCATGAGACTGAGGAACAAACAATCACTGGAAACTTTGCAATCATGAAATGTATATATCGATGGCTTTCAACTGCTGGAAAAAACAGAGCAAATAGAACAGATAAAAGGTGTCGCCTTGACTGGACGTAGCAAACACTAAAATTGAGATGGCACTTAACTTGCTGGATGGACAGAATCGTCTTCTAGCTTCACATCCAAATTTGTTGTTTGTGACAAATTTCATTCGGTCTGCGCACACCAGACACTGATTAACCGATGCCACAGAGTTTTGCCTTGACCGGACATAACCAAATGCTACGGAATACAACGGTCTTTTCCTGCAGTGAACAAAACTCATTCCACGGAGGTTTATCTCGACGAGACTAGCAATGCAAGTGGTTTAAGGAAAGTGAATCTTCGTCAAATTTTAGAGGCAAAAAAGGTTCAAACTTTGGATTGACGTTATCTTTGCACTCATCTGACTTTAATATCGGTTGTTTCTCAGTGAGGTTGGATGAAGCTCTCAAGTGTCCATCGACCTAATTTCATGAATTTGTGCTTCAAGTGTTCCTCATATTGTCAAGTGTCATGTGCTGTTTGCTCTGAATTGTGTAACTCATATTTACATTTACATCTGTCGGTTTAGGGGAATTTTGGTTTTTTTCCTCTCAAAGGGTATCAAAGCTACCTCGACTCATTTCGTATCGAAGGAAAATTAATTGGGAAGCGTCGCACGGCGGTAATGTTGAAAGTCTGCAAGAGAAAGATCTATGCAAAGATTGGGGCCATTGTATATTCCCATTTTCATTTTAGAAGTTACCCTATTGTATTGGTTGTACAAGATTTCTGTATTTTAAATGGCATTAAAGCTGTCATGCAACTTTATTAACAAATACAAAAAGAGTACTGCTATTGAATTTTTTTTTTACACTTTTGTTGGACCCACCGAAAGGAACTGAAATATTAAATAATGTTTGATATTCCTGTGAATTATGTCATCAAAAATCTTGGTTTGAGACTCACTTTCGGATATCAATTTGTAACGGATAACTGTGTGCAATAACAGAATATTTCAAGGGCTACTCGGGCCTCCGCATTGCGGAGTGTTAGCTCAGTGGTTAACGCCGGTGCCTTTCAATCATAAGGTCCCCGGTTCGAGTCACTCCCAGATTAATGTATGTCGTCCAGTTACAGTGTTGTTGACAATTGACAATTCATAATCATGGACGTTAAATATGAATGTAAGAGACCGACTTCGGTCAGCTTGCGGCTTTGAAAAGCCAATGAGGCTTCTTTGCGAGTCCCTGCTTGCAAGAGGATCTAATATACATACAAACATAGGTGAGACGTGAGTAAACAACGTCGTTGTACAAACCCTGCCCTCTCTCCAAAATAATTGAAAGGTTGTTATTAGTGCAGCCGTGCCTTGGGACCTACCAATTGATATAATTTATGGTTTATATATACCTCAGAATCAACATGGGAGTTGGATTCCACCCCCCTGCCTCCCCCACGGCCAAACCCTCTACTTTATGAAATCCTGGGTGCATCCCTGCTGAAAAAGTGTAGGTTGTCCTTCATAAACAGAGGTACACAGGTAAACAAACTGACCTCAAAACTTGGCTCAGGTTTACCAGTGTGTGCAAAAAATGTATGTATGGATAGGTGGAATTATCACAATATTGCTTAAAACAATCTCTCATGAAATTGGTGAAAGCATCTATAAAACTGAAGCAGTACATAATATGAATATTTCAGTACAAGTTAATAAATTTAAATGAAAGTATAACCTAGTATAGTAATGTTCTGTGATTTTGTCTTTTCATACAAAAGAAACCACAACTTTCTTGGGAATTTTATTCTATTTGGGTATGTAAATATGTATTAAATCTCACAAATTTAATATTTCATAAAGATGTGGTTACACACAAATAAATGGATAACAAACAATCAAGGTATGTCTCCTTGTATTTCCATGCAAGCAGTACATTATATATTTACAACATCATGAATAATGCATGATCTGGGGAAAAAACTGCATGCTGGGATATAATATGCTGCATAGCAACCACTGACTAGCATGCAAGTCACATGACCCAACCTTTGAGGCTCAATTGCAATTGTAAAACGAAAGGACCCTTACATTGAATTTTCACATTGGGTATAATAATGCGGGTAAATAAATTCTGTGTAAAATTTCTGTTTTGAAACAGAATGTGGCCCATTTCCAGAAATGGATTTAAATTTAGTGAATTCACTAAGTGGCCTTCAGGAAAAATGGTTCTGAAGATGACCTTTTTCACCCATACCTCTAACTTTTCTGTCAGCTTACAGACTTTCTCACGAGAATGGAGAATGTCAAAGAGCCATAGAATAGCTCTGCATGTCCTTCTAGAAATATGTCCTACTAAATACCAGGAGCTATGTAATATGGAGTCCATCAATGCAGTCATACACATGGCAATATGTCTCAATCCAACTACAACCATCTATTTCTTTCAGACGACACATCCAGACTACAATTCTACCTTTCCCCCTCTAAGCCCCTTTCCTCACCCTAACCCCCCTTCCCAGCTTTATAAACATTGAAGCAAATAGTGCTCTAAAATGTTAACTTCTGCATTATTTATCTACAGCTATCATTGATTGAAAATTATCGATGAACTAACAACATATATTACAAAACCAACCACAAAATTGAAAGTGAGTGAACGAAATGTAACCTGCGTATATAGATTTGTCAGGATTGAAAGCATAGTACCCTTCCGTCGATGCGAGAACCGCTAATCCTGCACACACACACAAAATGTCTCAGGGATCCCTAAGGACTGCAAAAAAATGCATTCCAAGCTAGATGGTACAGTGAACATAAGCAGCTATTCATATTTCCTAGCCTGTTGCTGCAAATTCCATATACATTAGCCTTGAAGTCTGGCAGAATGGCTGTAAATGTGACAATATATCACTATAAATTCAGAGTACAACAAAATTATTCGTTTGATGGACAAATGCTTGCTGTGGAGACTGTAAACCTTGGTGACCATTTTAATACTACTCTAGAATAGCTGGTCGTCGAATGACCGAGTTTCTCATGGCTATTTCAAGGCTTTTTCCTAGTCCCGCATGTATTACACACTGTATCTTCCACAGTTCCAAAAATGCTGGCCACCGTCAGTTTCGGCACAATTTACTCCTCGTCACGAGGAAGCCTTTTCAAACCGGTTTTTGAAGGGAATCAGGCGTCCATGGTGTCTTGGGATTGGCTGTCTGCGTCTGAAATACCAACTTTATAGAACTCTGGAAACTGATGTGACAAGTTGACAGCTTCATTGTAAAGATTCACATCTGGAAAAACAAAAATATAAACAAAAACAAATTTATCAGATCGTGGGGTGATCTCTAGGAGCTATCCGCTAGGGTGACTTAAGATTATTATTGTCCTTTCCCAACGAAGAGGGTGACATGTCAAATGAGAAAACCCCAGAAAATTTTGACCCCAACCGGGTTAAAAGTCGATCAACCATAACTTAAGTATGAGGTGCAAGATAAGTTTTCAACTAAAATTGAGAAATAAACTTTCTCTTTAAGATGAGCATTTCATTGCATTCAGGCTACTTTTACTGGCTAGATGCCAGGTGATTTTGTTGATTACAAGTAGAGATATAAAAAGAGGCACTTTTTCTGCCAGTACAGGCAGATTTTGTATCTTTCTGTATTAATTCAAGTAAAATTGTGAGCAAAAAAAAGATGGATATATTTGATTTTAGCAAGTAGATTGTTTTTCATGAACTGGCATATATAAGGGAGTGACTAAAATAATAAAATTCTACTAGGCCCGGTTGTCTGCTACCAGAATATCCATTTACTGGTGATGGTCCTCTTTACCTCATGTGAGAGCAACTTTCCTGAATAGCTTAGAAAGGCCATTTGACCACATTCCCATCTTGTCCATGAACGATACTTCTACCTCTAGTCATAATGAGTACAGCGGTAAATATTTCAAAATTTCGACTCTTTGGTATAAACCAGAATCAGTCAGTTTCGGCAATGAATTCCTTATAACGGCAAAATCAGAGGTTGATAAACTTACGGGGGGGGGGGGGGGGGGGGGGGGGGGCGGAAATGGGTGATGTCACATTTGGTTATATACATTCTAGTTGAAAAAATATAGTCAAAAGGACTTTTATGCTACATAAGGTGAACCTGACTAAACTTTTCTGTCAGCAGAAGCACTGGAGTTTTGCTTAACAAGAGAACAGCAATTCTGTTAAGGTACAGTAGTTGTTCCATACTTCTGCTGCCACTCACCAAATTCGACATCGCCGAGAATCCGATGAACCTGGGCCTGTATTTGATGGTGGTTACTCCCGACCTCTCCTACCACCTCAATCATCCCCTCCAAAGCTTTTTCGGGCTAAAGAAAAAGGGAAATATATATACGTATCAGTTCAAACTGAATTAGACACAGCACAGTTATATTCACCTAAATTTTGGAAATGAACGTAGGATGGTGTTATGGTAACTCAGTGATGCTAAGGACACAAGTGTTCCTTGAATATACTAAATGTATTGACAATCTCTCTGATTGTGCTCTGTGGTTTAGGGCCTATCTTTCAACTATGTGATGTCATGAAAGGGTTTACCAAAAAGAGATAGATTGATACTTGTTAAAAGTCTTTCAGTCAAAAAATGCTCAAAATAAATTTCCCAAACATTACACATGTATGTATTAGTCTACACTGTATATTTCCAATAAAATAGGTGAAATTAAAAAAAAAAATTATTTTCAAAATACAAAAGTAATTCTTTCACTCTTTCACTACTAGGATTCTACCCATTTTCATAGAGGTTGCGTGTCTTAAAATTGCATTCAAAATAGCGGTTACAAACTACAGTATTTTATCAGTGCAGCTACAGATGTCATTTTACGCAGTATGGGAAGTCAGACGAACACAGAAAGTAACCGTATACCATCACACTGCCTACAAACAGGTCACAGAGGAAAATATTGACTCTAGAGAGCTCTTCAAAACATCTTTATGGATCAGTCACTTCAAGGAAGTGGAATAACAAGACCAGGAAAGAGAATATGGAATTTGCTTTTCCCTTTTGGGTTTAATCCACAACATCATTCCCCTCCCCACACACCCCCACCCCCCAGTCTAGACAATCTCCCCTTCTTGATATCACCTACCTTCTTGTCCAAAAAGACCTCTACATCCGTGCCATCGCAGAGCGTCATAGAAAAGGATGATCCGTTGTCCTAAAATGTTTGGAAACAAAAGTAATATTTATATTGGAACAACTGAGTCATTGAATAATATCATATTGAACTATTTAGTCTCCTTTTGTCTCCAACTTGTTATCCAAATATAAATTGGTTTGTTTTTCCCAGCTCAATTGCAATTCCTGAACACTGTTAACATCTCATGAATTTGTTTGATAGTTTGTAAAAGTGAAAAGAAAAAAAAATACATATATTCTAAAATTTGCAATGTATACTAATTGCACCTTTTCACCTGCATGTAATTATTATAAACCAAGATAAAAATTTACCAAAACTAGATCCCCCTCCCCCAAATTTTACTGTTTATAATATTTTACATTATAATTTGACCATTATATTAAATTTGAATTAATTGTTGGATGTCATGAGTTGCTTTCTTTCAAAATTCATGGAAACTCTTGTATCTGAAGGCTATGAAGCTAGTAACATGTTCAACCACCTCAACTTCAAACTCTGCTCTGGATAAAATCAGACCGAGAGCTATTGTCAAGTGAATAAATACAGTGGCATTACTGAAGCTATGAAGTCATGAAACCTAACATCTGGGATGTAGTCATGACTTCGAGCAATGGCTAGGCTAAAGTACGATGGGGTTCCATCCTTTCCATCTAGGAACAGGTCCACAGGTTTTTCCCATTCTGAAATGGTCTTCCAAATTGTTTTGAAGAAAATCTAAAATGATCTAAATACTGTTAAAGGGTGTGAAGACTCGTGCAAAAAGAAACGTCTAATGCCGGTAATCTGACCTAGTTTCCGGAAAATTGCAATTTAAAAAGTCTCTAGATGCAAAATGGTGCAATATATATACAGCTGTTTGGTCAATGATATTGCCCCCTCCCAATCACCCCTTTCTTCTGTCCTATTTTTCTTTTTTTTTGACCTGGTTGTAGGTATTTATTCCTCTCGATTTTTTTCATCATTTTTTTTTTTTTTACTGAGCGTCGCAAAGTAGCCGGGTCAGGTACGTGCAGTAGGCGGGTCATTTGACCCGGGTCCCGGCTACTTACGAAACCATGTAGACACTAGTGTACAGTCAGTAGCCAATACCCACAGCACAGTGTATAAACGATACGGCGATGGACATCTCAGGTCAAGCTAAAGATAACAAGGTATCACATTTCATTACTGTCTGCATTTTGTAGTGACAAGCAGACAACTTCACTTGCAAGCAACAGAAAGGTTACTTTTTCAGAGCGCGGCACACAGTTTGGGGCGAGTCTTCAATGCCTTTAATTGTATAGCCATCCCATGTGAAGTGTAAGTTAAAATAAGCCATTTGACTTTTTCCCATGTGACCAAGTGGCCGCTCAATGTCGTAAAAAATAACTGCCCTTCCGGGCTTATTAACAATATATCCGACTATGATACTTATTCTATAGAAAATACAGGTCTACTACAATTTATTTTACATAAATTGTGTGATATCGATATAATATACTATATAATACTATAATAGTTGATAGAGCTTACCACTTTTAATTTGCCCAATGCACAAACAACTTGTCCTTTGTAGTTACTGAGAAGTGCACCGTTGATCCTCGGCTTTGATGAATCCATCTCTTTTGGTCTTTGTAATGTTTTTATGCAAAAGGAACAAAAGCCTGCTTATAACAAAGTGGATTTTGTTAGCAAAACAATGTCTTCTAATTCTGTTGATTAAGGAGAGAAAAAAAGAAACTTAAATATTTGAAAGCATATGGTATATATATGTACATCATTGATGGTTTAAAGTTATATAAAATTTGGTGAAAATTGATTTAGGAACCACCATTACCTTTTTGCATTTCAACATGTTGTCGTTTTTGCAGGAAGGAAAAGGGGGGGGGGGGTGGGGTGGTGCAGTACTCCATTACATGCAAAATGGCACAAATTTACCCTTCTCTAAGTACAGTGTGTATATAAATTTAATTGTTAGAAAGTATTCTTTACATATCACATTGGTCATCCTTTTTAATGGGGATTGAATAACTTGGACACTCAGGTAGCCAATTAAATAACACATAAAAACTTGGACATCTGTGAAATGTTTTATTGGTATCTTGGACAACTGGCAAGTGCCAGCAATTGCTGTTTGCCTTGATTTTTCTTTGAAAATTAAATCTGAATTTTGTTATTATGCTTACTTATTGTGGCATGTCAACAGAGCAACTCAAAATGCTGTTCAAGATATAACTAGGCCAAGGGACAAGTAACGATAATCAATTCAGTTGAAACTTATTTACTATAGCTTGATGCCAGTAGTGCCTATATAGTCAACTGTCGGGGTTTACATGCGTCCCCAATTAAAACATGGGGAATTGACAGAACATGATCATCCTTGAAACAATATAAAAAATTATGTGATGCATTCACTAACTGGATTCAAATTGTTTTTGGTTACGTAAATAGGCAAGAGTACTCATGCAGATTGCTTTCAAAGGCTGACAATTACGAACTTGACATTTTTCAAATTCAATGGTCCCGGTCAAAGGTCCCGCAAAACAGCAACATTGAGTTTTTTATTGACCTACCAATTTAAAAGAAATAGTAGCTGCAATTTTTCCCCCTTAAGAATAATGATTTCAATCATTTTCATGTTGTTGCAGTCTGACTCAAGGTTGCATATTGGCCTATGTATGAGTTGGCAAGGCCGTGCTAATTTTTTTTAGCAATGAAAATGCGAAAATTTTAGAAACCACACATTTCCTACTGGGTTAATTGTCACATAATCACAGAAAATTTATGCCTGGAATTTTTCACCTGATACACCCGCCATATTGGGTGGTTGCATCACAGGAAAATGGACAAAAGGTATAAGGCGATAGCCTAGTTGCATGTACAGTAGTTTTCCTTGGCCTATCGGTTAGGCTAGGCCTTAATATTAGTATTTACTAGCATAACCGAACTTAGTTACTCCAGTACTAGCCTAGGCCTACTCCTTATTTTTGGTAATAGTATCAGTGCTGCATAGTACTAGTACTAGCCTACTGCTACTACGGTAATACTATTACTACTATAGTGGTCTCTCGGCTATATATAAGTTTGGGAATTGTGAGTTTTCAAGTTTGACAAGCGCATAGTAATAAACGACTGGCTCCGACCTTACTTGTACCGAATTTGGACTCTGAATATTTTTCTGATCAATGAAGCACAGCTGGATTACACTTATTGTAGGTTTCTTCAATATTCTCGCAAGGACTTGACACACTGTATTGAATTATACTCAACCGCTGAGTTTGATTCCCTTCCCGCCAATTAACTCACACGAGTCTGGAAGAGCCTAGCTGTTATGAAAGTAAGATAATATCCTATATTTTCAATTAAAACCTATATGTCACATTTAGGTTAATAATTTACCTAATTTACCTAATTTACATAGTTTTCATTAATTACATGCATCAACTTTCGAAAAACTTCAAAAGGCTTTTTCTTACATATGTGAGACGTTATCTGTGCGTATGCTAACTAATAAATCGATCACATGAGCACTCTGTTCAATTTCTATGATTACCACTGAAACGTAATTTTAGTTCAGTGCGCATGACACTCACAGACCAGTGTAAATTTCTGTGTTCGGGAATTCCCTTGTTAGTAACGTCATCTGAGCCTTGGTAACCTTTGTACTGTTCTGAAACTTGTGATAACCACAGAAATTTATGATCCTAGACTTGTACGTATCTTTACTCTCTGCCGCTCAATGTAGACTGGATACGACAATGCTGGTTTTGTTAATCTGTTTACGTTTCATTGTTGACATTGACGAACGCATCGCTGATTAACAAACGCTTTTTCTGGGGGCTCATTATGTCAATTTGGGATCAGGAATTTGGAAACTTCTCGGCCGTAGCCTACAGCCTAACTCCTTCAACCTAGTAATACCCTAGTCTTATCTTACTAGGCAGCCTCATGTGCGAAGGTATTGCCCAGCTGAATCTACATTGTGTGTAAGTTGTAAGGAAGATAAGCATGGTAAATGTACTTTAATTGTGTCTCTTTGGTAACTTTTATTCATATTGGAAATACTTAGTCAAAACCTAGGCCTACACAGAAACTTGCAGTATGGACTAGCAGTAGCAGGTGCATATCCTATGTATAATGAAGGCTATACATCGATAGGAAGGCTATTCTTATCATATGACGTGTGTAATATATACCACTTGTTAGTTCAAGATTTGCATTTGTGCAGGTATCAGGAATATGTTAGATTACCTTAGGCTGCACAAAGAAAGCTTTGGCTCATGCTGATCAATCTGTAATAAAGCTTCATGCTTTTAATAATGAATTTGTCTCCTTTTAGTTTTACTCTGTACTGAGTAGATCCAGGAATTCTTGCTAGAGGTGGAGACAAGTTACGGTAGATACCGAAATTATGACTGAAATAGCAAAACATCAAAAGATCTGTAATAAATAAGGAATTCATGTGCAAAAAGTATGCCACATGTTTTCACCATTTTCTTTAGAGTAAGTATGATAATGTTGTAGACTTACCCTGATTTCAAATCCTTGTAGGATGGTAATACGGTAACTTCGGGATGTTGAGGGCAAAATTATTTCCTGTAATGGACAGGGATATTGACAATCTTTAAAATGTCCCACTGTGGTTTAGTTCTGTCCTTCAACTATGTGATTTCATCTTTGCTTTGATCCGTTTACGCCAGAAAGAGATACAATTATACTTGTAAAGAGCTTTTATTCAAACTGCTCAAAGTAAGGCCAAGTTTCCCTAACTTCACATATGCATTAAATTTTACTGTATAATTCCAATAAGTGAGCACAATAATGCATGAAAAATACCTCAGAATACAAAATTGATTTGTCCTTTTTTCACTGTAGCAATTTTATTGGTTTTCATAAGGTTTTGTACGTACTTCAAAACTGTATTTGAAGAAAGTGGTCACAGTTTAACTTTCAAATGGGTAACTGCAGTATCTAACAGTGTAGCTAACCTATATTTAAAGGGTGTGAAGACTCGCGCAAAAAGAAACGTCTAATGCCGGTAATCTGACCTAGTTTCTAATGAGGTGTAACAGAAGAGTTAGACACCACCATCGATCACAGAAAATACACACACAGCTTGCTACCGTTGGTAATTAGACATTAGTGTACATTCAGTACATACAGATGCGGTAAATACCCACAGCACAGTATACAAACGATACAGCGATGGACATCTCAAGTCCACCTAAGATAACAATTAAGGTATCACGTTTCATTTCTGTCTGCATTTTGTAGTGACACAAACAAAATGTCACTTGCAAGAAACAGAAAGTTAACTTTTTTCAGATGGCTGCACGCGGTTGGGGCGAGTCTTCAATGCCTTTAACACAGAACACAAAGTTAGGGTACATGCAAAGTTACCATATACCACCATATAATAGGGCTGACTCAATTTATCCTTTCTTGGTCGGGCTGACCCTTCCAAACTCTTGCTTCGAGAGTAAGCTTTTTATGAAGCAAAACATACCAAGTGGAACTTAGGCCCAAAGCAGGAGACTAATTGGGCTCATTCTACTAGAACTGTATATCTTATAAAATAGCAGTTTTGTAACTTAATTTAATTCCCCTCCTTTTTGGAAAATGACATACAGTTCTGTAAGCCAAAGTCTAGTTAACATCCCTACAGCCTACAGGTAGCCTAAGGTAGCCCACTAGTAACTAAATAAGACTAGAGTAAAACCCTAAAACCAATATGACTATTTTTGTAAATAGCCAAAACATTACTTATTTTAAGTAGAAAGAAATAATTAACTTGCCCCAGTGCAGTAAAATAATCAAGATTTAGCTCTCCTTGGTAGTGTATAGTGGTATCCTTCCAAAACAAAAACATGTGCTTCTCTAGAGGCACAGGGTAACAATATACAACATGTACAGAAAGTAGAAATTTTCCTCTCATGAATATTCAAGCATCAGGATTTACTTGACCCTTGACCACCAATTGCAGTCATGAATATTTGAACAACCAAATTAACATCAGAATAGATATTCATGATAATGTCAAATAATCCACTACGTTAGGCTTTGAGCAAAATTAAGTATGTTTTGCATGAAGTAGAGTATGTTAGTCGCAAAAAATTCATATTAAGAAATAGCCCAGGCTGCAACCTGAGATCAACCCTGCTTATTCCAATACAATTTATGTGTGCGTTGACTTCTTTAATATACTCAACTAATAGCATGAAAACTCTGTCAGTTGTGAGGTAAAAGATGATTTTTTCTTTCTACAGAAAAGTAATGTAAGTCTACTTATATGCATATTGCCACTGCTTTAAACAATGTCTAGTGGCTTTTCCTCTCAATTTGAAAAGTAATCCTTTCTGTTGGAGGTAATACATTTGTTGATAAAGCAAATATGACTGCCAGTGTGCGAGTTAATAACCTCATCATGTACAACGATTGAAAAGTCATTTTCATGTCTTAACTTTAAATTTCATATCTCTCCATTATTATTTACTCTTAGTCGATTCCTCTCTCACTGAGATGCACACAACGATAGAGATGCCACATTGTCCATCATGCTCTCCAGTTCAGTCTTCTCCAACCTAAGGAATTTCTTTCCTTTGAAATCAAACCAACCACCACCCAACAAAACCGCAGTGCAGACCATGGGTAGCGGCGCATCCCAGCCAATACCGGAACATCTCTCCCAGACCAAAGAAGAAGACGATTATCTCGTGATCGGTTCCACTGCATCGGAGAGGACGGAGGTCGGTCCAGATCCGTCTCCCAAGTACATCGATGTGCATCAGAAATCCGCCTCTCCACCGCCTCCATCCTACCAAGATGTGGTAAGTTACATCGGGCCGTTCCCCTACTTTTGTGGAAAAACAAGTTCCCCCATTTCATTAAAGGGTGTGAAGACTCCAGCACAAAGAAACGTCTCATGCGGGTAATCTGACCTAGTTTCGAATGAGGTGTAACAGAAGTGTTAGACACCACCATCGATCCCAGAAAATACACACACAGCTTGGTACCGTCGGTAATTAGACACTAGTGTACAGTCATACATACAGCTACGGTCAATACCCACAGCACAGTGTACATAGCAGTGTGGACATCTCAGGTCTAGATAAAAGATACAAGGTACTGTCTGCATTTTGTAGCGACAAGAAGTAAACCTCATTTGCAAGCAACGGAAAGTTAACTTCTTCAGAGCGCGGCACGCGGTTTGGGGCGAGTCTTCAATGCCTTTAATCGGAAGTGCCGTATCTAATGATATGAAAAGTGACCGTTGTTTTTTTCTTCCAAGTTTTGTCATAACAAAAAGTACTCTTTGTGGTAAAAACAAAAGGCAAGATTGTTGGTAGACTACAGTACAAGTGCCCTATTTGTCTATCGCAGAGATATTTGGTGGTTTGGAATACATCGAGAATTAATAGTCTTTTCAGGAAGATTGTTGATAATAGCACTTGTAGTTTGACAAAGGGAAAGGGCATGTTTCATGGAAGATTACTGTAGGAGCACTTTTTTATAATATTACAACCGGAAATTCAAAAAGAAACATTTAAACGTAATATCTGGCAGTGATAATCAGGCATGAGCTTTTTCCGCGAATTCGCGGAATATCCGTGATTTCTTTTCTACCTATTACACACTGTAGCATACGCAAACTGGAGCCTATACCGCAATTTTTGCAAAGTTCTGTGATTTTTTGTTTACCCCAGACTCATCCCTGGATAACCAAATGTTTCATTGTATTGACAGGGGCCAACTGACAGATATACCCAACCCGGTTGTGGCTCACATCCTGCTGCCGATATACCGTTTGCCCTTCATCCTCGACTTCAAGTTATAGTGAATCTTGAGAATCCCAGCCATAACTCCCCAGTAGCTCAACTTGAACCCTTGGATCTGGATAAGTATCTCTACGACTTCAGCTTGGAAGAGGACATCAGAAGCAGCGAAGGATACCGTGGAATAATTCAACACTAATCGGAAGGACTCTTCGTGAAGGAATTGGGCAATTTTATTTTGGACAATTATTGACTGAGGATTGAAATTCTGAATGCAGCAGTTTTCACATCTCCAGAGAGAAACTCCATGTCGGTCTCTTCCGCCTGTAATTATAAGCAACATGGGATAAAGTAGCGATCTGTTACTGATCGTGACGAGCGAAAGAGGCAGTAGTCCTACAGGCCTATGGAAAGGAAAACTTCAAAGCTTAATCCAGTGATGACCACAAAGGGTTCAAACTTTGTAGATCTCTGTTCAGGATTTCCTGCGGAAGTTCCTAGTTTTGAAATAGGAAGGAAGTTGCAGTACACACGGTATTGTACACTGCCAATATATGTTGTTATTCATGTTGTAAGAGAAAGTGCAATTTGCTTATAACAGTTATGAAAGTTTTGCAATCAAGTTCACATTGACTCGGTAATAATGTTCGTGAACAATATCAGTCCATATTACTGTTTGAGCAAAGGTTAATGATTCTACTAACAGATAGATGCTGAAATAATTTTGACAAATCTGGGATGAGGTTCCCACTGATGTGAACCTGAGCCAAGTTTTTGAAAAGCAGTCCTCCCTGACTAGAACCTTATAACATGGTTTCAGTAAGGGGTTGATGCTGATGTGGGCCTGAACCCAGTGTCAGGAAAATGGTTCTACTTACTGTATGTGGACGACCTGAGCCTAGGTTCCAACAGGTAGTTTTCCTGATATGAACCTGAGCCTAGGTTCAGACAGACAATTCTTTCCGATGAGAACCTGAGCCTAAGAACCTGAGCCTAGTTTCAGAAAACAATTCTTCCTGACATTGACTTGAAGCCTATTTTCAGGAAAGTGGTTCTTCAACCCTTAACCCAGTTTCGAGAAAATGGTCTCTTCTGATATGAGCCTAGGTTCAGATAGACAGTTCTTCCTGATGATAACCGGAATCTAGTTACAGGAATGAGGCTCACTCTGATATGTGTCTGGTTTTAATGATACCTGAGGTCATTGAATCATTTACTGACTCATGAGAATATCCGTGCAACACTTTTAAACTATGAAGAAATCAATCAAATTTAATACTTCACAGATCTATGGACAAATTTGAATTTTCAACAGAATGTTTAATAGATCGACAACGTGATTCTGGTCTACACAAATATTTCTGCTCTGAACCGAATGGCCAGATAACCGCTTTAAATTACTTTTCAAATGCTGAAGAGAGAGGTAGGGTTATTAAAAATGTGGTAGTCCAATTCTTGGCCAGAGAAGAAGTCTCTTCAGCCATCAAGTTCTAATTAAGAAACGTTTGCAGTGGTATCTGTATTGTCCGGTCTGATGTCTTCAAACAGTAATGCTAGTACTACCATAGATCTATGTGACAAGAATTCAAATTAATATATTAAAGATTGATTTGTGAGTTTTGGTTTAAAAAGTCTACAATTTTTATCAAGAATAACTTTAACAGTTTCTTTACAAAAAGTTATAGGAACTTGTTAAAAGATCAAATCAATTTTCAGCTTTTGATACATCTGGTTTCTAATTCCACAGCCTATGTTTTGTTGTTGATTAATCCAAAACTCAATGAAACTGCCAAATGGATAAGGAAGTATTCCTAATTGAATCATTAGAATACATTATTTTTGATACCGGTGTCGTTAAACAGTTCGTTAGGATCAATAATGGAGTTAATGTAATCTTTATATTTATTTTTATATAGGTGGGTGAAAGACATAATTATTCTCCATAACCAGCAAGAAAATGCTAATTTAAAGTTGGTGAAAAAAAAGGTTGCAGGATTTGATGCACAAATCCTAACGCCCAATGACCGTATTTTTCTGCATTTGAGCTCTTAAGATATTAAAGGATATATTCAACGGTGCCATTGGTTTTTCATTCAGCACTTTGAAAAAATTTATTTGTAAATCAAATAAACAAAATGTTAAATTGTATTAGGAATGCCTTGCCAACCTGTCACAAGTGAACAACACAGTAAAAATATCGGAATATTTTCACCTTGATTTTCATTCGAATGTTTCACTTACAGTTCTATCATTGGAATATTAATATGTCATTATGCGTGCATGAATATATTAATATGCATTATAATGGTTAAATGCAACACTGTATTATCACAGGTAAGGCAAAAATTTTAAGGGGTATATCCAATGGAAAATGCAATCCCATGAACAAAAGTACCCACTCCCTTCGCATGAATCCTTCACAGATGGATATTCCTACTGAGGGTGTGGATAATTGGGTGATTGTGGTGCGACTCTAAGCATCGACTATTTTAAAGCAGAACAAAAACCCGGAAGGTGTCTTTAAGGTAAAATAAACTGAAAAGTCACAAGGATATTTACTAGGCCAGAATTTTAGACAAAGACACGAATGAGGTATATATATTTGATTTTACAAGATGGAAGTAAGAACAAGGAAGGGATAACAGGTCGGAAAAGCCTTGGTGACCTCTTTTTTGCTTGTGACATAGAGGACAAAGTTTAAGAAATGTTGATCAAAATGGGATCTGGTATTCCTAGAGTCCACAGATAATTGGAACAGGAAAGTTACTCTGTGTGGGGTTAGATGTACTTCTAGTTATATACAACATGTACAACAACATTATAAATGTCAAAACACTCTTTGAATTAGATTTGCTGATATGTATCATTTAAATGTTTGCTACCCAAAATTGGCTTTCATTTAATGATTTTAACTCAGTTGCCTTCATTTTCAAACTGTTACCAAAAAGTGGCCTTTGTTTCTATGATATCTTCCTTTACATAATATTTTTTATTTTTTTTTTATGTGTTTAAGAAAGATAAAATCTTGCCACATTTGTATACAAATTTTATGTTTTGATGCTGTGAATTTGAAGTTGCTGATATATATTTGTCAATCCAATATGACGATGATAATTAAATTCTCTATTTAATACTGGGGAAAGCTGTAACAATATGTCCTGTTATTTGTCTCTGCGTAGTAAAGAAAAATAAGTAACTACTGAGTAGTTAGCTGTACCATATGGTCCAAAGTTTGCTCTCCCTCAAACCTGTACATTTTTACAGGTATGTTGTTAACAGTTACACACTTTTATACCTTTAGATGCTAAAAACCATACATGCCACATACAAGAAATGTCCATGTCATGTAATATGTCTCTGCGTAGTAGAGCAAAACAAAAAAGTCTGAGTGCTTTGATGTACCATAAGGTCCAAAGTTTGCTTTCCCTCAACCCTGTACATCTTTACAGGTATGTTGTTAACAGTTTACACACTTTTATACCCTAAGATGCTAAAAACCATACACGCCAGGTACAAGAAATTTCCATCGAAAAAAATGGCATTTTCATTTAAGAGTAAAGAAAATGCCATGCAAAGGTTGTAAATTTCTATTTCTGGTTGCTCATTATATCATGCGAGCTGTGAAGTGAGTCATCGTTAGACCAATACCATATGTCAAATTTCCCAGGATGTGTCCTATTAATTCTAGCTAGTTATTTACAAAGTGGTTATAAATTAACTGGAGAAATTCTCCAGATGGGAATTTGACCATCTAGCTACTGCAATTTGAGCAAAGAATGCTCAATTTTCAAAAGTTCTTCAAAACCATTTTGAACTTCAGATGAACTTTTCAACTTTAGAAAATCTTAACATGTTCTTGTAGGTTCCCTTCAAATCAGTATTTTCTCCCACAAAGGGGTTGGGGAACCTGTCCAATTAAGATCCCTCCCTTTCTTCAGCTAAAATATGGTATCCCTAATTATCACGTTCACTGGAATTTTGGGTTTCATAGGTGTAGCCTCTGAGATCTGATTCTTCTCCATGGCATCCATCTTGGATGACCTTTGTCCTCTTAAAATTTGTCAGTTCTTCATAACGAAAGATATTCCTATGTAAAAGCAACATTCGTATCAATATTTACACTTTAGTATTAAGAGCACCTTGTCTTTCAAATCATTTTGTATGGTGATCCACATTGTTCAGTTCTTTCAAGAGCCTTTGTTTGCCATTGCTTTATGGTCCCGTTAAAGCTGCCTTTTTTTCTTGGAGGGGTTAAGGGGGGGGGGGGCATGGGTTGTTTAACTTTGTGTCATGGTCATAAAAACCATGTAATATTCCCTTATAATTGGATAACCGTCTATCTAGGTCTGTGTTGTTGCCAGTTGACTTCTCCATATTCTCAAGTTGGGCATATTTTAAGTTTCAATTTTTTTTTCCCTCATAATTCTCTAAAATTATCCAAAAATATATATAAAAAAAGAAAAACGATTGCAAACCTTTCACATATTATGCTATAATTTCTTTATTCCTGGTGTGGTTTTGTGTCAGGGACCTTACCATTCATCTAATAGTGCAGCATTATATCAATAAACTGTGACAAATCTAATGGAAACTGCAAATTGAAGAAGAAAAAAAAAAAAGAGTCTAATACAGTAAAACAGAAATGCAAAAATGTGATACTAAACAGGAATAGTTTTTGAAAGAGAAAGATTTTATATTTGGGTCAATTTCAGGCAAGACAGAATGTATTATAAACATTTTTAATGAAAAAGTGAGAAGAAAAAAGAAGAAACAGCAACTATGGAATGCATTTAAGCACATTGTAAATACAACGGTTTTCTGCCATTCATTTCAATGTCAATTTCATTGTGTTGAAACCAACGGTCCGCAAAATTTTAGGCCCAGGACCAAAGAGCTTCCATCAGGAATGAGCTACAACCCACCATACCACCCATCCATCAGAAAACTGTAGATACATTTTCTGATTTCTGGATAAATTTTGCGATCAACCCCAAAATTTTCATAGCTCACTTTTGGATCAGGGTCCCATAATTTGTAGACCATTGGTTTTATAAACAGTTCACATATCTGGATTTTTATGTTTAATTACTAAATACTCAATGCTTTAAAAATGGTGAAAGGCAACAAAAAGGTTGAAAGATCTATTCTTTTATAGAGTGAAATAACATGCTTTGAAAGGTATCTACACTTTTTAAAAAAACATTTTGTAATACTTGTTTTAGCAACAAAGCTGATCAAAAGCATTAGAAACTACAGAAAAATGAAGCTTTAAAAAGTATCTTTGAAAATGTAAAAGTCATCTTCTTTTCCTTCTTTCCTTTTTAATTTATTCACGGAATAAATTTTTTTCACAATGAACTAAGGAGTATGTGACACATAAAAAGGAAATGTCGCAGTAATAAAAAATCAATAAAATCATAATTTTTGATGTTTTACATCTTAGCTCAATACTTTTTGTCATAACCTTTCTTAGAGGGCAATTTTCAAGTGGACTGAACCAACAACAAGCAGACATATTATATTTTTATGTCAAATGCCAAATTAATTCCCTAAGGCAATATTTGGTTATTAAAACTTCCAATTAACTTAAGGAATTTAGTCACATGACTAAAACTTACAAAAGTGCATTTAAGAAAGCTTAATTTTTAATACTTAAAAATTCCATCTGGAAAATTTAAAATGATTAAGAAATAGAAGGTATTGCATAGAAATACATGTCAATGTAGCTGATACTGATACAAACAAGGTACACACAAAATCTATCAATCCAACGTTTACAGCAAAATATGAAAGAATAAAAGGGGTGACTTTAATACACACAAATATCACTTATGAAATCTCAAAAGTGTAGTTTTGTGATAATCTCAAAAAAATACAAGAAATATCTGATGGCCACTAGCATTGAGTATGACAAAAGCATGGTGAAATTAATATTAATATATGGAGCAGAGCAAAAGACTATACCATAGTTATGTCATGGTACCATCCTCTCCCCCCCCCCCCTGCCACCCCCAAATCTGGTATCGTGAGATAAATCAGGGCGATACTTGTGTAATACATTTCACAACATCTTACCCGTGATCACACTGCTCATAAATTGGACAGACTTTTAACACCCTTTTTTATATAAGGGTGCAAACTTTTCAAGTCTGCAGCCTGGCTCTGTTTCCGTATGCAAACACTTGACCTTACCCATCTTTAATACTTTCTATATCTTCAAAATATATGGAGGAATCACAAGCAAATTTCATACACTTGCACATGAAAACACAAAAACTGATTTAAGCAAACTTATCGGTTGTGAAACAAAAGCACATTTTACAAATGAAAAATATATATTTCTGAACTGATGATTTCCAACATCAAAACACATACAAAGTATCACAAGAAGAACAAACTGTATTAAAAGGAAAGGTTGAGAGGGAACATCAGCAATAGTGAGTAGGTTCTGACTGCTCAACGGACTGAAACTTTGTAGGGGGGTTAGGGGGATGGGGGACATAGGGGCGATAAATATAGGATGTCACATGCTGGATATGGTGGCTATTACAATGTGTTTGTTGTTATATAAATAGCAACCATACAGATGTAATTTCTACTAGAGGTATTTAGAATTAGACTGCAATTCAGAAATTGTTACTTTTTCTTTTCTTAAGCTATGTAACCACTGTTAAATAACCAGCATTGACACTCGCCAAGTGCAGGTTTCACGGTATCTTGCACTGTACGAGAAAAACACGAGGTGTCGCATGCTTCATTATGATAAAGAGAACACTGTGCAAAGAAGCTGCTCGTTGTGTCGATAGAATCTGTCAAAGAACAACCCAGATCACCTACGACTCTTTGGAGAAAATGTCGCAGCGCTGAATTCATTTGTGAAAATGAAAGTTAATTTATTGACAGCAGCAGCCACACAGATCACAAGGTTTTGTAGTTTCTCATCGTGGTATGACGATGTGACCCGTGATCGAAGTCTGTAAAATGTACTTTTCCTGCTTCTGTTTTGGTTTCCTACGTTTTGGTTCACTTGTCATTTAGCATCTGAAGAAGATCCTGCTAGGATCGATACGTCAGGCCAACTTTACTTTTACACATTGGGTGTTCCTACTGCTTAGATCCAGAGATCTATAAAAAAAAATTATAAATGCTTCGTACAAAAAAAATACCGATAGCAGATCAAGTTGAACCAAGTTCCAGGTCTTTTTCGAAGAAATGTCTTGTCTTAAATAACTTACGAATAAGATACGAGTCCTAAAAACCCTCCATAACTTAAGGGATACTCCTCCGAAACTTCTTTAACACTATTTGTGACTTTCAAAGGGCTCCAAGAATCCACACAGAAAATATACTTAGAAACCAGCAACTTACAGCAGCTTAGAATTTTAATATTTGGAATGCATTTATTTCAAATGTAACAATATCTTTGGATGGGCTGTCTCTGATGACTCTCTCTGAATTACTTGATGGATGTTGTGGCAGTCCGGGGGGGGGGGGGTATTTGTTCTCTTGTCAGATAAAAAGATTTTAAACTATGTTATATTTGAATGTAAGTCAAAATACAACTGTCTGACAATGGATCATCAGATATTTGGGTATTTTGCGGAATAATTTTCGACATGAATATCATCCTGCTAGCGTCTTCCATATCATTGTCTTGTTAATTAAAAATTGGAAACTGATAACATAATCAAAAAAAGTATTATCAATGAAGACAAATGCTTATATTGATGTTGGATATAACAGTTTTCATTATGACAAAGAAAAAGAAGATTACAAATGTTTGAAAAAGTTCATAAACGTTGAAAATTGCAATTAACTGGTGAAGCAACAGTCAAGTGTATAATGAAATAAAATGTTAGATTTGTTGCATTGTGAAGTATCACTAAAAGATGGATAAAACATTAAACATCAGAGAAAAATGAAATTGTAAAATGAAATAGAAAAATACATATTATGGTGGAACACTTTGCCATTCAAACACTTTAAGAAATTATACAGCTGTAATGTGAACAGATTTCAAAACAAAAATATTTATAACGAGCATTTATATTATTTTACCTTAAATCAATTAAGACAGCTGGTTGTATAGCATGACTAAAAATAATGTACCGATTTCCCCAAAAGACCTTCCACCAGATACCACAAGGTTCAAAGTTCCCCTCTTGTATTTTGCCTCCTCTGAAAACATTCCATAGCAGAAGACTGCAAACAGCTAATGGCAATAACGACTTCTGCTAAAATTTCTTGTCTGCAAAGTAAGATAAAGTTAAACCTGGCCATCATCTACTTCTAAAGTATTGTTAACCTATGCTGATAATTGTTGTGTTGTTTTAAAACAAAATTACTTTCGCAAGGATTTTCAAACATTTCCGTTTGATGATAGATTGTGAAAAATCAAAAAACAATAAAGTTTATGCTAGTGAACTGAACTGTTTAATATAATACTGAGAGACTGCAAACACCTCACACTACCACCCTCCACAATCTGCTTCATGAAGTAGTAGCAAGTGGGTTTGTCAAGAAAATGTAACACTACTTTATTTCATATGCAGAATTTTTGGCAACGAAATACAGATAATAAGTGCGGACAATTTTTGGAAAATTGTTTATGGACACTGACGATCAGAACAGCAATTCGGTGCTTCTTCATTTCAGGTTTTACATGTGAGATTCTGCCTGTAGTTTTCAGTAAATATAAAAGATTAGAGTATCCTGAATGTCTCCATATATATATATAAATGAACCACATTCACTTTCCTTTTACTAACGCCTTTCATGCAGGGGTTTTTTCGGTCTGCAATCATTAGGAATTATCCAAGAAAAAATTAGCCAAATTTGTAATAAAATATATTTATTTATAGATTTGTTTTTTATTGATGAAAGATGCTTGTTTGAAAGGAACTTCATATTTGTCATTGGACAATCAGTTGGATTAAAATTTGAATAAATGTCTGCATTGCTCCTTTAAACACGAAATTTTGGTTTTGTCAGCTGAAGTTCAAAGTGGTCACACCACAGAGTAAAAGGCTGAATGACTTACAAAACAGCCATTCTCACACGAAGGCTCCATTTTACTCTTCAAAGGCTTTAATTTTTCTAAACGACGTAGAAAACTTACACAGATCAAAAATAAAAAAGATTACATTGACTACAGCATTGAAAAATTAGAATAAAAAAAAAACATCTTTCTTTATATTGAAATTTTGAGTTGAAATCTTTGATAAAAAGATATGATAATTAAAATCTCTAAAAATATAATAATACACACACAAAAACACTGAACAAAAACACTGAACAAAAAAACAACTCATTCAGAACAGTGACCTTTAAAAATTTGTAATTCACTTCTCCTCTCCTTGTAATTATTAACCTTGAAGAATTTGTTTTTGAAATTAATATTTTTTGCAGCATGAACAATAGCATTAACACCTTTTCTAAGAATGTGGTACCTTTAAACTGTGAGTTTTAAACAAGATAAAGAAATAACCGAATGGTCTACGCGGCGAGGCAAAGTACATCCAATCATAGAATTTTGTATATAAGTAATACTTCTGGCAATAAAAAAAAATTGCTGATGCTAAATTAAGGCTAAACAAAATTTAAAGAAAACTGCTCACCAAACTCTTTGGTTTTAATTGTCTTGCATTACTGACAAATGGGCCAAAAAAAAACCAAAAAAAAGGAAATTAAGCAAACAAATCTCTCTGCTAGAACATGGATTCAATATGGTTACCTTAAGGTTGACAACTGGACAGTTCAGTTGGTAAAGCATAGACCGAAAGGTATTCTTTGTGGGTCCATATTTTGAAGAAAAAAATTAAGGGATAACTGCCATTGTATATTCCAGTATCACAACTATCAATAATGAATAGAACTCTGGTATGTCACGCAGGTCCACTGAGAACGGACAATTTGAATGCTAAATCTTCTGGGTATTGTTTAACTGTACATGGGACAACAACCTCTGACCTTTGTAAATGAGGAGAAAGTAGCAAGTTTTGGATAAAAATTAAGTACATCAAAAATGATGAGCTCTCTGAATAATAGATTGTGATTTGGTTATAATAGATGTCCTATGAAGATTGTGTTTTGTGACATTTTGACCAAGTTGGTATTAGCTCCCCCCCCCCCCCCACGCTGCTTAAAAGACCATTCTCTACCCAGCAAAATGTGAATCTTGAGATGGGGGAGTACATCCACATCCTGTTCCTCAAAACCCAACCCACCACCCTGAAACAGAAAATTAATTGCTCTTGACAATAACAGAAGTTGAAGGGGGAAAATAAATAGTCTAGTAAATCAATATATTATTTACACTTATTTTAAACTTGGATAAATGAATTGTTTAAATTGATGATATCATTCAGCACCAAAAATATTGTTGACCATTTATGATTTCAAAATTTTGATCTTGAAGTCACAATTAAGGGGATAATCCGGTGGAAATCAATGAACTTCAACCATTGAAATCATCTCTTTTAATATAAAACATGCAATGAATAAAATTTCATTTTCTTCTTCGTTCATATTTTTGTTGTTACTAGCTTTACATGTATTACTACACAATATTTAATATTTTAGATATAGCAAAGAACGTATTAGAGCTGTTGGGTGTTCACCTTACAAGGAGATTCAGAAGGCAAGACTGATTCGTTATGTAACTTAACAAATAGAAATAGACATTTGCACAGAACCTCTCAAGCTTTATATTTAATTTCAATTATACAAATCTCTCAAAAACACAAATGTTTTGGTCTTGTTTTTATTGGCAAGATATCAGTGTGCTTTAGCTTTAGCTTTATGTAACTTAACAAATAGAAATAGACATTTGCACAGAACCTCTCAAGCTTTATATTTAATTTCAATTATACAAATCTCTCAAAAACACAAATGTTTTGGTCTTGTTTTTATTGGCAAGATATCAGTGTGCTTTAGCTTTACATCAGAAGGCTTGAGTTAGTCTGAGTTATTGTCACCACAATCAATATTTCCCTTTTTTACTGAGGGCGCTCTTGCAGTTTGTTTCCGTATCATCTATTCCACGAAACTGCTAAATCTCTTTCGACTGCAATGGTTCCAAAAAGGAGACAATCAACAGGCAGAACATCAAAACATTTTTGTTCTTTTTTTTTCAAAGCCAAGAGTCGTTTTGGATTCATAAGATAATTAATCAAACAAAACTAAATTAACACGGTGCAAGAAGAGAGCAGAAAATAATCAAAATGTTTCAAAATGTTTTGGCTGCAGTGGATCCAAGTTAATATCATAAGTAATGGAATATGTGAGAAATTAAAAGTAAATACAGAACTATGAACGAAAATTGATATGGCAAGTCTAACATAGCTGCTTACCGGCAGCCTCGGCTGAATTCAAAAGGGACAATTTATCACAATGCGAGAGTTGGAGTTTGTGAGATGTCAAATACTGCCACCAGGTTTTATACCCAATTCAATTAATATACAACCGTGTCATGTGGCTGCTTTCATATGATTTCCCATTTAGATAGTGAAAAGTCACAAATATCGGCATTTTACAGAGTTTAGAATATTAGACTATCCCGAGCATAAAGTTATTGACAATCTCTGTTAGTTTAAAGTCGACACCTGAACTCTTTTTTCATACAGCCTTGGCAGTGTCAACTTTGAGGAATCGCTGATCGGATGTTTAATTAGCTTTCCGCTTTAACCTAACGAACTGGAATGAGACATGCCTTGCAACTCGGCAGACTGTCCATAGGTTGTATGCTATCATGCACAGCTATGATAATGTTACTAGTATGTGTTATCTGTACCGTACTGAATGAGTTAACGCTTGGATACATAGACAACCCTCAGAAAAGTACGCATATCTGATCCGAAACTACTTTCTGTTCGGCCATAGATTTTTGGTCAGCGAGAACCAAATGTAAGAATGTATAATGGTGTCATCTGTCACATAGTGATATTTAGTCATATAGTGATATATAGTGATATTTAGTGTCACTGGGCACAACAGCTGCTATGTAATGGGATTCCCACTAAAGGAAGTAAAAGTGTCATATTAATTGCAAGAGGCTTTCCCCCCTGTGTATCCAATTAAAACAGTTGATACCTTTTGGAGTAATTATAGCCTACAATGCATACATGAAGAGACACATGTATTACTAAATCTTTTTTTTCTTTCTTCCATTTGTCTTCTCCCTGACCATTAATTATGTGCTACGCACATGTGCTATTCACAACATCTATTAAAAAAAAAAAGAACTCATTACAACTTAAATGATCTTGATGCAACCTGAACATGAAAGTACAAAATAGGACCAAATTTGATGAGATTTTTAAGAACCATTTGGTATTTTCTGATGATTGGCTCCATTTGCTTCCACTTTTCTTTCTTCTTCACTTCCCTCTTCGGAATCAGAATCAT
>JAIPMN010032374.1:1404-11513 GCA_020650975.1 Apostichopus californicus
AATTATTTTCTTTTAGTTCTAGTATGAACAAAATGTGTGATAGTAAACAATTTTTTTTAGGGGGGGGGGGGCGAGTGGGTGGAGGGGGTGGAGTAGGTGAGAGGGAATTAGTAATCTTCTTTGTTTGATTATTCATTACAACTTAATAATTCTCATCTATTTTGGTCACGAAAATCTTGAAGGCAGCCTAACAACAGTGGCAGGATTAAACTTTGCTCAATTCCAATCGTAGTTTGAGAGACACTCTATAATTTTTGGTGATACTGTCGGAAACTGTAGACCAAACACAGACAAGCCACTTAAAAGACTAAGAACATTGTAAACTGTTCAAGTGGAAATGGTTTCACTGGAGCAAATGTTTAGTTTTACCCAAAATAGACAAGAGACATCAAAAAGCAAACATGCATAGAATTGTGATCTAATCAGCAATGAGCATAATGTCATTCTTGGTTGGAAAATTGCTGTAGTCAAAAGTATAAAGAGAGGTGAAGGGTTGGACTGGATATCAAAAAAGCAGATGGCTGACATAATGCCTTCCTTTTCTAAGTTGTTTTAAGCTAAGTTGAACAAACTTATGCAGAGCGGTATTACAATGGGTTAACTTTCAAATAGTGAAGCAAAAATTTCGAAAGGTTTTAAAAATTATATTTCAACTAAGAAATTTGACCGGGCGATGAAATCGTTTAGAAGAATTCGACAGTTACTCAGGGCCTTTAATTTCAAATCATAAAAAGAAAAATGTACAAAAATGTCTTCTTTTGATTGATCTGGAGTAAATACTGATGATGCTAAAAATTACAAAACAAATTGCTAAAATGCAAAGTTTCTTTCAGTAGCTAGGACCTCACCCTTACTACCAAAAACTAATGAAACTGTGCCCATCATAATCTGACATTTATGATGAACTCATGGAAAAGAGGGGGAAAAACAGTTCAGATAAATACATACGAAATTAGTTGAATTATGTTGGAATGTAGCAGAACTGGCTCAGTCCAAGTTTTGAATATAAATATCTCATGGTCCATATACTGTTAGTTACTGCAATGTGTAGCCTAAAAGGTAGAATTCTATTTACAACCAATCACTTACCTGAACCTGCTTTATAATTGGTCTCTGACCAAAATAATTTTATAAATGTTTAAATTGAAGTCGAGCTGAAGCTAGGAAAATTAATCACCAGCTCTCCTGAAATTGGAAAGATGGATACTCTTTTTGTCCAGACTCAGCGACCAATCAGTGATCGAAATGAGTCAGGACGCAGACGCGTCCTCACCCCTCCCCCTCCCCCTGCTTCACCAATGTGACCGGTATTATTTTATTACCTTGCATTTCGTTCTGGTGCCCATCATACCACTGGCATTATCTACACCATAGCTAGTGATGTAACCACGGCCATTTGCATATTGCCATGACCACTCTTGGATATCCTTGGCATATCTGAAAGAAGAAAAAAGAAATTCAGACCATTGCCAGTTTGACTAAGAAGATTAAGAAAGATAGCTGGAGATAAAAACCAGGATGTAATGGTCAATCATGAGGGCAATTGTCAAGCAACATGATAACAGTGGTGTTGCCAAAGGGTGGGGGGCAGAGCCATATGCCCCCCCCCCCCAATTGATCAGTTCCACCTGTTGCCCAGCCCCTCTAAATGAATTAAATTTGCTATGTCCAAAAACGAAAAAACCCTAAGGCAGGCATCAGTATACATTAACTGGATTCTGGGGGCCCTACCCATCCCTGCCCACTTCTTTAATGTCTGGGGATGCCACTGCACAATAACACCATATTATGTTAAAGACCATCAGATTTTCTCACCACCCCCCTCACCCTGATATATGCCAACCAGTCAGACAATCATCATACAAGCTCTACTTTCGATAAGTATTTTATCCCACAACTCCCTCCCCCACCCCCCCCCCCTCCCTACTGCCAGGTAATAATGCCATTACATCAATTGGTTGGAACTAAGCCATGACTTTGCAGTCAGCAATTGACTTCAAATCTTCAAAGACTCAATACTTGTATGGATGTATGTATTTTAGATCCTCCTGCAAGCAGGACCTCGCGAAGAAGCCATCATTGGCTTATCAAAGCCGCAAGCTGACCTAAGTCAGTCTCTTACATTCATATTTAACGTCCATGATTATGAATTGTCAACAACTCTGTAACTGGACGACACACATTCATCTTGGAGTGACTCGAACTGGGGACCTTATGATTGAAAGGCACCGGCGTTAACCACTGAGCTAACACTCCCTATTGGAATGACTCCACCCACTTGGAATGATTCCTCCATCTGTTACACCTGTCTGCTGGTCCGATATTTCTCAATCTATTTTTTTAGCCATCTCTGTCTATGAATTTCCTGCTGTTCGTAATGTGTTCCTGTAAAAGCTTCATATCTTTAATAATATTATTAACTTCAATATCTGACTCACATGCCCTTGGTGACTCTATCTTCGTCCAGATTGTCGTAGAGTTCTCCGCTGAATAGCGGGGTGAGGTTCAAACTCGTAGCTGAGCTGATAGAGTTTAGCCGATTGAATAAGAATGCTTTATGGGAAGTACCTGGTTCTTCTGAAAATAAATAGCAATATGATCATGTCAGACAACAGATGCAAGCAGGATTGAAGAAAGTAAGCAGAGTCCCTCAGTGCATTCCCTCCAGCCTCCTCCCCCACCCTCCATATGTCCCCTTTAGCCCCCTTCCCTCACCCATCTTCATGCCCTAAGCCCAGCCCTTCTTCAACAACTCATTCATCATTGTTTTTTCTTTTCTTTAAACATATTTTATGACTCCTTTTTATAACTTTATATTTATACTGGAATGAATAAATGAATGAAATGATTAAATGAATCAATGCTGCACAAAAATAATAAAATACTAATTTATATAAATTTTTTTAAATTTTAATTATAATATAGTCAATGTTGCGCATGCATGCATCATCGCAGATTCTCAGACCGATGCTTTAAATTCAGCATTTTGCATCTGGTCACACAATGTTACCAAACAGATACTGAGTATTACCACAAAAGATAATCTCAATTGATCAAGATTTGATTTCTCTTCAATTTCAGTGAGTGAGGAATTAATGATTCCACTCAGTAATTCCCAATCAATCAATCAATCAATCAATCAATCTGAAATTATTCATATAGCACCAATATCAACAACAGTTGTTCAATGGCGCTAAACTCAAAATTACATCAAACAGACATTTTCCAAAAAAACTGTTAATTAATATATGGATAAAATGCAAATACAACAGCTTAAAAAAAAAAAATTTTAGTTCCTTTTTTTTTTTCATAGTGTAAAATTCAAATTAAGACTTAAGCAATTAAGAATTCAAACTGATGCTAATATATGACACTTTAATGTATTGATTACTATTTTTCATAAAACAATTGAGCAAAATCAACTCCAAAAGCTGCTCTCAAACAGGTAAGTACTAAGCTGTTTCCTTATAGGTGAGAAATCCAGACGAGGATGTTAATGATATCAAAAAAAGACAAACTTCCCAAAAAAAAACAACAAAGTTTCCACTCTCTAAATTGTCAAATAAATAATGAAATGTTTTCTTTTTTAATATTCAGTCGGAAGAGAAACAGCCAGATCGTCTAGTCGATGCTTCCATCCAAGACCTACTAATCTAAAATGCAGAAGTTAAAATATTACGTTAACGCTCATCCCATCTGGCTCGGGAATGACTAGATGTATGTAGGATAAATTTTAGACGAGTACGCCCGGCTTATAACTTATTTTATTATTAGGGCAATGTGTCTTACAGCTGACTGGGATGGACTGCTACAGTTGTCTTCACAATGAAAACAAATGACAGGGATTTTAATCTCTTATCCAGCCATCAAGAATCTCTCCCAGAGGTTACAGAGTATTGTCAAATGTCAAACAACGACTTATTTTAGATTATTTGTATTTCAAGGATACCCAGTGTCTGTCAAAAGTTCAGATCTAGATTCCTTTAGATATGGAAAAAGATGAGTTATGGCAAAGTCATGATCCAGAGGAGGAACTTGTGGGGGTTATAGCCCCCCCCCCCACCCCCTTAGATACCTCCACAAAACTTCAGAAACCGTACTTAATTACCACAACCTTGTATTTAGACCTATCATTACATCAGCAATGTGTGTAGTAAACCAACCAATTTGTGATGCAACGCTTATTACGTGGTTCTAAATATGGCTCAGAAGGCACTATTTGACTTCTAAAAAGTAATTAGTTATTTTGTGGACTTGATTGCAACCTTACCACCCCCCCCCCCTCCCCATATGAGGAACCAATTTCAACACCCAAAAGGACAATTAAGTACCTTCCTATATGGCATCCTGAATCTGCCCTTGTGACCATATTATGTTATACACATTATGCTAAATATAATAGCTCATATGCAAGTTACAAAAGAAAAACTAACATTGTTTACCTTCTATGTACGATAATAAGCATTGCAGTGAAAACATGAATAAAGTGTTATATATTTTATTACTACTTGAATTGTAGAATTGCCATTTTGTCAAGGAACTCTTCTGGGCCTGACTTCAAGAACAGTCAATACCTGATGCAAAGATGCTAGCTCTAATTAGCTAGAAATGAAATTACATCAGTAATATACATAAAAGTAAAGGATGATCAATAAACTTGATAAATAAGTACCGGAGAAGTATAATTTTTCCAAGAGCTGAACCGTTTTTGGTAGACCGCAGTCCCTTAAGATTTGACTTCTGGACGAAGAATCCAGAACCACCGTGAGCACAGACAACGGTTTCCAACCTCTGTGCTGCTTCTTCGTGTTTTCAAACACTTTCTTTTGCATTTCGTCTACGGAAGGTTTCGGAACAAATTGGGTGTGGTAATTATGAACCAATCGGTCTCTGATGAAAGAAAAGAATAGAAATGGATTTGGAATTTCAAATCAACATACCTAGCATTTAACATGGTGAAGAAAAAAAGTTCTCTTGTATCGGCAAGCACGTTTAATATTGACCAACAATTTTTTGAACGAACCCACATGTTAGAAAAATATACCTTTCTTGGATCTGACCGATATTAACTTGGAAAACGATCCTGACATACTTTTCTGTTGGATTAAAAAAAGTACTTTTCCCTTGGAATAAAAGTACAGATTACATTTCAATACTATTAACTTAACCCGTCAGACTTAGACATAACAATTGTGGTTAGTTGAGGAGATGAGGAATGTAGTACACTGAATTCACCTATTTCTTAAGTTACTCAATAATTTCCACCTGGACATTTTGGTTTGGAAAGTCTAGACTGCAGTACTAGCAAATACTTGTATCTATCAAGAGAATATTTTAATAATCATCTCTTGTGTCATAATGACATCATCATCTGTTTAATTTAATTTTCTTCACCTGTTTTATGACCTTGCCCTTCTATTGCTGTGCAATAGCATTCCCCGACCGTTGCGATTAACGTCTCGCTGTTTCATTTGGGCCTTTAATTTCGAAAAGTAATAGTTGAAAGGGAAATGAAAACTATGGTGAAATTCAAGGTGATGTGTAGATGTGTAAGAGATAATACACCATGGCATCATCAGTTTTTATTATTTAGTAGGCCTAAGTTCGGTTGGGCCTAACACTCTTCCAACCACACAAACCTTAATACAGCGCATATGTACCAGTTCAATATTATAGGGTGTAGGGTACTTCGTCAAGCCTGTGTATATTTTTTAGATCACTCCAATTTCACATATATGTAAACATCCCTAGATATTAATCTATATACTTTTCCATAGGTGTACGCTGTGATAAAACAAAATGATTTCAATGAAATGGACAAAATAACTGGCTTTCAAAAGTCTACAATTTTTGTCAATCAGCTTATTTTTTTAGAACACTTTCTTTCACAATGTATGCATACATCCCTACATATTATTCTATACTTTTCTTTAGGTGTACGTTGTGATGAAACAAATGATTGCCAATGAATCGAAATGAAACGAAACAAATGAATTAAAATAAAATGAAATGAAAAGAAATGGACAAAATAACTAGCTCTCAAAAGTCTACATTCTCGTCAATCTGCTTTTGGGTTTTATTTCGGTAACATTTTCGATAATATTTGAGACTTATATCTGATAATAATCATAAATGTTAAATCATTAACTTGAGTATACTGCAGTCCCATATCAAATAATGATGTAGAAAGAGACAGTTTGAATTACGATTCCAATTTCTCATCGTATTTATTTAAAGATCACACTTGGGCCCCCATTATCTGAACATGATTCATTCCGTTGTCTTTACCCTGCAAAGCAAGAATGTGTTACTAAAGGCAGCCTTGCTTTTATTTTCTCAAGTCAAATTAATGGCCATTTTGATAGCACCTGACAGCCAATTAGGCCTAAACAGGGTAGACCTCTATGGTATGTCAATACCAGGTTAGATGACCTGGGTTGTAAACTGTGTGGATCTTATTACCCATAATGCCAGATTTTATTAAAGGGTGTGAAGACTTGCGCACAAAGAAACGTCTAATGCCGGATATCAGACCTAGTTTCGAATGAGGTGTAACAGAAGTGTTAGACACCACCATCGATCCCAGAAAATACACACAGCTTGCTACCGTCGGTAATTAAACACTAGTGTACAGTCAATACATACAGCTGCGGTCAATACCCACAGCACAGTGTATAAACGATACAGCGATGGACATCTCAGGTCCAGCTAAAGATAACAAGGTATCACGTTTCATTACTGTCTGCATTTTGTAGCAACACGAACAAAACGTCACTTGCAAGCAACAGAAAGTTAACTTTTTCAGATAGCGGCACACTGTTTGGGGCGAGTCTTCAATGCCTTTAAAACCACATTACATATCCACCCATTCAAAACATACATTCATTTTGTCTGCATAAGTTAACAGCTAAACTTTTTCAGGTAATTGTAATATATTGTAATCAACCTACCAAAAATATTCAAGAAAAAGCTACAGCAACTGAGAAATTCACAGGGTAAAAATAAGAACATGGTTTTAAAGGTAACCAGTGTTGGGCTAAAATTTTAGCATGTTAAAAGTTTCGAAATATTTTTGACAAAATGCAAAATGCTGGTAGTAATTCTGTCTTTGGCAATTATTGCCAGAGGTCTGACACTGTAGTGTGTTTATATTAGAGAATTAATTGTCTCATGGAGGGAAATTAGAAATGTCTCGAGGGTAGAGTGACATGCTCGTCAAAGTTGGAACATTCAATAGTGACCATTAATTTGACTATCTAGCATATTTCTGGCGATGCAATACTGATGAAATAGTTCTTAGTTCATGTTACTTCAACAAAGGTTAATTCAAGTGGAAGAGAAGATTTTTTTGCTCACAAGAACAATATTTTAATGATCAGTTTTCAAGTCTTGTTGCTTCTGGTTAATGTTATTCTCTGGAGCATAAACATTTGTACAATGTGGGGGTGGGGTGGGGGGGAGGGTGGGAGGGGGGAGGGTGGGAGGGGGAGGAATACATACATCTCTTTGAAATCATTTTGAAACTAACCTGGTAAATAGGTTTTTTTTTCTCTTTTTTTGAGGATCTGTTGCCTCAAATTATTCCCGGACAGGCAGGATTATTAATTGCATTTAAAAAATAATGTGTCTCAGAGAGGAAACTTGTTTTGAGACTAGCCGTAAAATACTTTGTTTGAAGTTTGAACATGGTTGCATGACCCTTTAATATGTTTGGACACTTATTTGTGGGCAATACTCACTAACCATCATTTTAAAAGACCTTTTAAAACCACCAATGGGATGGAGACTTGGCTCATGAGTAAATATGTTGTTGCTGTAAATTGTCACATACATAACTTCGTAAAACCCAATTAACCTTTCATTTAAACTTTGTACAAATCTTACAGATTAAGGTCATAAAAATTGGCCTTTCGGCTCACATCCAGAATGCCAACGGCACCTAAGGCTCACCTCGTAATATTTATCAATTTCCAAAACTAATACATTTTAATGAACATCGGGTCCTTGTCATGACTTGACAGCAGCAAGTAATATATTTACCTCCACCACATATCAGTTCCTATAGTCCGAATCAACATGGACGTATCATCTTATCGAAGTGACCCTTTTGGCCTCCCATGTAATCTGATGCAGCTTCAAAGTATATATCCCTCCCATTCATGATCAATTCCCACTGGATCCACAAATATATCACTTCCAATCACCTCTTGCGGCATATACATCAATCAATACACATTCCTGTTACTTGTGTGATGACATTAATGATTAAGCTGAAGCAAATTAAGATAAAAAAACAAAACTACATCACCTCTGATCAAGTCTAAGTTATCTTTATTACTATATTGCGCATGGTTGCTATGTAGTAGGTCCTATGTACATTCTTAACATAGCTAAGATTCACCCTATGTCAATATTGAACGTTTGTCAAACTCTGGCATTTACCCGATGATCGATCACGGTTGATGATAGGGCCCTGTTTGCCTTGCCGGAATCATTCAAGGTTCGCAAAAATAAACTTTGACTTTCCGCGGCAGAATCAATTTGTTTACCCTCTGGATGTTAAGAAAGGGTCTAACTTAAGCCTGCTGATGTGATCTGCACTTTTCTTAAGGTGATTCAAAGCATGCGAGGTCATTGCATTTCATTTCTATGGTAACATGATCGCGCAGGATTAAATCCAATACTCACTAGATTTAGTGACTAATTTGCAGTACATACCCTGTACGAATCGTTTGGAGTGATGTTGTTATATCGGTATAAAGAACATGTAGCGTAATTATTCGTTAGCTAAGTTTGCAAACTATTCCCAGCATGCACCAGTGCAATAAACTCTAATTCTGAATGTGAGATTTATGAATCGGCGATTCACAACATTGAGACCTCTCTGAATGCTTGCCTACAGTGTTACAGTACGTGTTAGACATTCATTGTCACCTCTTGTTCTACTGCCAGCCTACCGTACAGCTTTAATGCAGGCGTAATGGACCTATCCACTCGTGACACTCATAACGACAGTGTCTTGGGGGCTGATTAAATATTCTGTACCTATTCTTTCGTAGAGATTTCTGCAGTATAATAGTAACACCACATATGTACATCGGTGGTTGTACGTAGTACAAACTAACATGTCTAACTGAAGTATGAACATCTAGGTAGAGGGCAAAGATTCTCATGATAAACATACAGGTAGAAATTAAAAAGTTTATTGCAAAACATTGTTAGATGTGTATACATAACATGTAACTATCAAGGACAGAGGAGTTTAGGGATATGGTGAGGGGGTGTGTAAGAGGAATGGTGTGGGGGCGGGTAAGAGGATGGGGATATGATGAGGGGGTGTAAGAGGAAGGGGATATGGTGAGGGGGGCGTGTAAGAGGAGGGGGAGATGGGTAGTTGGTACTTACATCTAGGCATATCTGCTAGGCATTGCCAATTCACACTAGTTTTAGTCAATATTGTTAGGTACTTTTTCAAAACAATTTACTTTTCAATATCTTTTATTGGAATTCTTTCAGCAATTACTTTCATAAGTTTAATGGGTTTTTTTATTCTCATTCTTAATATTTTTTACTGGTATTATTATAATTTCAAATATGGCCTACTTGGAACTCTCTACTGACTGTGGTATATATGTATGAAGTAGTGTGCATATAACTGAACACCATGCCAAGCTGAACATCACTAACGTTACAGTAATTAATTGACCTCACAAGTAGCACTTTAAGTAGTAATGATAAACAGATGTACAATATATGCATGTATACTATGCATAGGTACATCTCTAGAATTCAGGAACAGCTGACCTTACAATAAACTCTTTGGCACAAGTAATGTGGCAAAATATTATATCATAACTGTAAAATGTTCATCGCCACCCACCCCATCCCCTCCCCCTCCCCCTCCCCCTCTCCACAGGCGCGTAGCCAGGAATTTGCCAAGGGGGGGGGGCAAAAATGTAGAAAAATTTTCAGAGCCGTAGATATGGCATTGCATACTATCTAAGCGTAGCGCCACCATGGTTGGCGCGAAGCGTAAAAGAAAATTTTGGCTGAAAATGCCTCCCAGATCGCTGGAAATGGCACTTCCCAGGCCTTGTAAGTTGCATCTT
>JAIPMN010032397.1:5129-28870 GCA_020650975.1 Apostichopus californicus
CTTGTAGGTTTTCACTATTTGAGTTTAGTATAGTACTTATCAGTGATGTACAGTAGAATGACTAAATCTTGTAGGTTTTCACTATTTGAGTTTAGTATAGTACTTATCAGTGATGTACAGTAGAATGACTAAATCTTGTAGGTTTTCACTATTTGAGTTTTGTATAGTACTTAAGAGAGATGTACAGTAGTAAAATGATTAAATCTTGTAAGTTTTCACTAAATTGAGATTTGGACAAGTTTATCAGTGATGTACAGTAGAATGACTAAATCTTGTAGGTTTTCACTATTTGAGTTTAGTATAGTACTTATCAGTGATGTACAGTAGAATGACTAAATCTTGTAGGTTTTCACTATTTGAGTTTTGTATAGTACTTAAGAGAGATGTACAGTAATAGAATGACTATATCTTGTAAGTTTTCACTAAATTGAGATTTGGACAAGTTTATCAGTGATGTACAGTAGAATGATTAAAACTTGTAGGTTTTCACTATTTGAGTTTTGTATAGTACTTGTTTTCAATTTATTAATTTACTCTTATATTCTTACATAGCGCCATACTAAAAAAATATGATCTCAGAGCACTTTACCAACAAAGCTTCAAATTGATACAGCGATAAATATTAATATTTAAACAGCAATAAAATAGTCAACATCAAACAAGTGACACAGGAAGTAGGGAATCAACCCTTCAAAAAAAATACAAAATAAATACAAATGACTAAACAGAAATAAATTAGCAACATGACAAGAGCCCTATAATGTGTTATATATTGCAAACTGCTTGGTTGTATATCTGTGTACATAACACAATTAAGTTTATAGTGACTTCAAACCTTTCTCTATCCACCTCCACCTAGTAGTATTATATCAGACCTATATTAACTGTAGAATCCAATCTATAAAACCATCACTGGAGGTACTGTAGTGCACATTTAAAGGGAACAGGTAATAAATCACAACTATTAAATAAACTTTAGAGGCACATGGTTCAGTATATGACTAACAATAGTCCGTATTATAATGAAGATTCAGTCAATTTGTAAAGTCGCTGTTTCTACATATGTTGACGCATTATTGCCATCAGTCAATCAGGATGTTTGTAATGTCAGTAAAGCTGCTGGCAGAAAATGTGTCAAAGCAGCAGAATGGAATCAATAATTAATCATTCCATTTCTCAATATTACCGTATGTTTCTTGGATAGAGAGCAGGGGGGGGGGGTGGGGGGATACAATATATACAGTATTCCTGCAGGCTTTCTTGCTTTTACGTTTATTGTGCAGATATAGCTTATATGTGAACACAGTTTCAATGGGTCCTATTTTTATAACTTTCATATTCAGTAAACTGTTTTCTGCACAAAACCTAGAATTTTTTTATTTTTTTTATCCTGTTCCAGAAGGTGTGTGTCTTTTATAGATTTTAATTTTCAGCCTCATCAATGCACAGTGTAACTTATTACAAGGTTTTTTGCGCCGATTTTGATATTGCAAATTAAGTTTTTGATGTAAGCCTGCTGTTGCTAGTGCATGAAGTTTTCAAAGTCTGGTAAAATCCCACCAAAGATTTTATTGCAACCCACTTTTAGGTCATGCCACATTTAGCAGGTTTTATTAACCATGGTTGTAGTGGACTTTACACACGTTAATGCTATTAACATACATGTGTTAATAGAAAATGTCGAGCAGTACAGTGTAAGAACCAACAACAGCACTAGTTTCATAAGTAGGCACTAGTTTCATAAGTCAAGGAACTTTGTACGAATAGTTAGTGTAATTACAGGCCTGCTAAATCAACTTGTTAAGTATCATTTGACTTGATGGATGGGATATATGCCAAGAAGGTTTGCTCTTAATACCTATTATTCTAATGCTGGTGACAGTACCTTGAGCATAGACTGTTTTGAGAGGACAACATTTTTCAGATTCCCGGCAAACTGGTTTTACATGCACGCCTTAAAGCAACTGCTCGTGGTAGTTGCCGATATTTACCAGTCGTGACCACTATGTCCTGGTTTTCACTCAAAATGACATTGCTAAATATTGATAATAATTTAATATAAAGCTTAGTAATATCTCCACCGAGGAGGGATTAATGAAACCAACGTTCTGTCACTCAGAGGCTACCTTTTTTTTTTCATACGAATATTATAATCACAAAAAGCAAAATTTACTTCGCTCCTCGCTTACCTGTCTCCCCACGAACTTGTAGCATCCTCGTTCTACCGTGCCTAGAATGTCCTGGTAACCTTATAACACATAATCACATAAAGCAAATTATGGGATACTTTCAAAGTTTCTGATATTTCTTCTCCCTTATTAGTGTTCAAGGTGACGATCATAGATAAACTGTGTTATGAGAGGTTCCTTAGATTGCATCACTTACCTGTCTCCTCACTACTGTGGCACTCTCATTCTACAGAATCATTATGAAATTCTTTAAAAAAAAAAAAAAATTAACAAAATCAAATTTTTTTCACGAAACAGCTGTAAAGCATGTTGGTTTAATAGACAGTTGTTTATCATGTCTGTTAACAAAGAACAAATGTTGGACAGTTGTTTATTATGTCTGTAAACAAAGAACAAAAGTATCCAAGTAATCTCCTTGTAACTGGGGTTTTGTGTATCTTACATACTAAGAACAAATTGTAGACATTTGCATCCGAAAAATGCAGTCTTCAAATGCAGAGAGTCCACATTTTGTTTCTGCCAAAAAAAAACTGACAACTGTCGCTCTTCGTTTGTCAATGTGTAATGGTGTACAAACTCAACCATGACAGGCAGCTGAAATGATAGCCAAGGTTTGCTTTAAAACGAAAAGGTTTTCTTCTGGAGTCGAATGTCGAGAATCAAAGCGCTCAGTCACTTTACATTTACAGTATCTGCTTTAACACATCCGTTCCTCGACGGCGACGACGGATTTTTGCCAAGAGAACAATTTTGACATTATAATATCAAATCACCAACAGTGCGTTTGAGAGCCATTGGAATTGACAGGTCCGTTTCCTTTGAGCTTTGGAGTGGGAAACTTGCCACATCTTATACTCGATCAATGGGTAACTATTGTCTGGAATCTGTCTTTTCCAGCATTCGAGTTGTTTTAATAAAGTTCTGTCACTTTTTCATTTGTGTCTCTGGATCGTAGCCTAAACCATCTACCCGTGTTTGCTCAGTCTTTACGATTTCTTCCGGACTCTAGGAAGCTTTTTCTTTAGTTTGGAATATAAATATTTTGTCATAAATTTGTTTTCGGGGATTATTTTACTAATTGATCTGCACCGCCTGTGTCGTTTTGGAACTTTTATTTATGGGAGACGTCTTTTTCCTTTTCTCTCTCGGTTCTTTAAGAAAAATTGTAATTTTTGTGGGAGTTAAAATTTTGACAAGCTCTCCAGTTTGAATCAATTCGTGGAATTATGCTCTTTCAAAGTTTCGTTACAGTCTGATAATTTCTACCTGATAGCTTGTAGGAGTATCTTGTGCCCATGGTAACCATCCTAAACATGATAAATATGTTCTCCCTTGATTGAGAGTTTAGGACAAGATCTTGTGTGGTTTTGCTGTGGAGTACATTTCGTTTATAGGTATTGCAACTACGGTGTGTCTTTCGACTAATTACAAAATCTTATACCAAAATGTATTATATGGGAATTTCCCTTCGTTTAAAAAATGTTCCTCTCTGTGGATTTTAGAAATGTCAGATACAGGTGAATTTGTAGCGTTACGTGCCTTTGCAAGTGCAACATATATATGTCCCGACATGTACAGGAAAAAAATTCTGAAGCGAAGAAATTAATTTGAAAGTCAGCTTGCAGAAGAGCTTCATTGTCTGATTTTGCCAAAGTTTTGTTCTAGACTCTTTGTTAGTTACAATTACAGCCAAGTTTGCTCCAGGCTCTATGTTTGGAAATGTCTCAAATATTAAATTATCTCTGATTAATACTAGTATTAATATTATGACAGATATCTGTCTGACAAAAACTGTCTTCAGCCAAATTCCTGTGGAACTCCATCAGCAAAATATCTGAAAAAATTGATAATCTGAAGTGTGACCACTCTGAATAAAATCTTAGTGTGATGAAGACTGAGAAGGTTTGGTGTTAAGTAGTTGTTTGAATTTTTTAAACTCCCAACCCCCCTTCCCCACCCCCTCCCACACCACACACAGCTTCCCTTCCTCCCAAGAAAGAATAAAAAACCCAGCTGTTTGGCAGTGATTTTGTTAAAACTTTGATACTGAAAAATCGCATCTTGGGATATAGTCAAATAAGATTTTTCAAATGAAGGAAGAATCAAAATAAATTGAATCATGGAGATCTGTTAATTGCATTTAACTATTGTAATAGATATATATATAGAAATGTCTGATTGATAATTTCTTACAATTGAATATTCATTAATTAGTGACTAGCTTATTAATATTCCTTCATACAGTAGGTAATGTTCACTATTAAGAGGGTGTGGTTTCAACTTGAAATTCTTAGTTTGAGCTTGCATAGTTTTGAAATTTATAATACAGGAAGGATTTTGTAGTGCATACATAACGTTACCACAAATACTGTAGGAGTATAAACTTTAAATAGCATATATTTATATGAGAAAGTATAGGTTTTAAAAACAATAAAATTATAACTTTTTTTTCAAAGATCAATGACATTAGGAGGATAGTAGGCCAAATTGAGTTATGTTGTAAATGTTTGATATGGTGGTATAAACTAGTATGTTCTACAAGTTTGGAATATCATGCAATCTTTATAGCCCCCTAATGACCCTCCTACTGGCATGTGTAGCATACAGTGTACTATGTGAATCATGTTACCCATTGTGTACTTCAGCAGTTCCCTAAACCAACATGCATTATAAATCACATTACAACTAGTAACGATATATAAATATATGCTGTGTGACTAAGTATTGCAGTATGCCATAGCATATACAGCATAAACAAGCATATGAAATGAATATTACCATGCACTATGTGATAGGAAACAAAGGAGATATGATTTAGTAGGATTTTTCTTGGGGGGGGTGGGGGGGGGGTTGTACAGTGTACCCTCAGACCAATACATATTCCTTTTAAAGGCTTAAAATTACAATTTGTACAAAAAAATGTATGTTAGTTTCAAGACTACCACAGAGGATTCATGGACTGTGTTATATATCAACCATGCAGTGTTAAAATATCTTTGTACTGTAAGTTATAATGCTGTATGTGTGTTAAGTCTTGGGATATGTACGCTACGAGTTGAAAATAACTTGAATCTTTGTAGACATTTATATTGTAGGTATCTTCAGCTAAATTTTTTTCCGACTGCACTTTTCTATTTACACAATAGTCTAAAAAAATATTGTTCATTATATGTATGACTTACAGGAATAAGAAAAGTTTCATGAAAAATACCTGACTTGTTTATTGAAAATTGGGAATCAACCATGCATTCTATCCGTTGAATAACTCTACATACCTGTGCTATACATACAGGCAATATATATAGTATGCCTACACTTGCATAACTGCAGCTGTCAATAGTAAACACTATATATACATGTAACATGAACACTGTGAACAAACAGCATTCCTTCCTATAGAGATGTTCGTTTTAAGCGACCTTGATCTTCATAAAGTAACAGACACACAGTAGTTATTTGTTTGCTTTATCAATTGTCATACAGTTTCTGTCCCTCTCAGAGCAGCTGTGTAATACTAGTCTGCTGCCCTCTACATGCTATTATACAGTAGCTCTGGTAACAACAATGTAACCAATAGATCATCAGTGAAATCAATCTACAGTATTAAACAGCCTGACACACAACTGATATTGAAAACTAATTCACTAAATTGAGTTGATTCCTCAATTACCTGTCATGAATTTTTAAACAGAAATATATTCAAGTAAGATCATTGACCATAAATTTCTATTGGACATTTCTATTTGCATATAAAAATTAAGACGTGTACACAAAATAATAGATGATGATGTCATATATATTTTAATTTACATATTAATTGGTTGGTCTCTGGTAGGAAGAGTTCATGATTCACTGTGCGTAGGAAAGCGGTAAAACCTAATACTGAACAGAAGTGTAACCTACATCATTGTCTTATATGGTAAGGAGGAAATCAAAATAATAATAATTATTGATGAACAGTGTCCAACTGTACCAGAGATCATAGGAAGCCAAGTAAAACTGGTAGGGTGGGGGGGGGGGGGGTGAGGGGAGAGGGCTGGGTAGGGGTGGAGTTTCATGCAAGAAATTTACAGGTGAATGAAACTAGGGAATAAAATATCTGGTAAAGCAAAATGCTATGCAAAAATAAGTCGACATTACTGTACAAACTCACACAGTACGCATCACATTTTTTCCTAGTTCCTTGAGTTTGTGATTTTATATACATGTATACAAAACTTCACAAACCTGGATTTCACAAATTCTGTGTCAAATTTTGAACAATAAATTATATTCTATGGCAGGCTGATGATTAATTGTTGGCTTTTCTTGCCTGTTATTTGTCATCGACCTCTGCTTTGGTTAAATGTCAAATTTTTTTTGGAATTGTGCCAAATGACACACACACACACACATAAAAAGGTAAAAAGGTAAAAAATTAATAATTCAGCTAGAATATATACTGTACAAAGTAAAATTGACAAAAAAAAATATAAAAGCTAAACTAAACTAAGAAAGAAACATAAAGATTGAAAACAAAAGGCAAAAGAGGAACGACATATATATATGAAACAGGCGCGTAGCCAAGGGGGGGGCGAAGGGGGCAGCCGCCACCCCCTTGAGCATATTTTTTTTTTTTATTTATTTATTTATTTTTTTTTTTAAATTTTTTTTTAATGTTTTTATGATATCGCTAGTAATTTCAAAAGAGAAAATGCTAAGATGCAACTTACAAGGCCTGGGAAGTGCCATTTCCAGCGATCTGGGAGGCATTTTCAGCCAAAATTTTCTTGTACGCTTCGCGCCAATCATGGTGGCGCTACGCTTAGATAGTATGCAATGCCATATCTACGGCTCTTAAAATTTTTTCTACATTTTCGCCCCCCCCTTGGCAAATTCCTGGCTACGCGCCTGATATGAAAGAATTGTTTATAGCATATATTATAGTTATGATGTTATAATAATGGTGTTTGGAGCCCTGGATCTGCTAATGTCTAGGGGATCAGTGATGCATGAATTACTGTTCGATCATGGTTGGGATATGGAACAGAAATTGTCACAAAATTTTGACCAAAAAATATGGAAATTACGGAATAGATAAAATTCCAATTAAAGCTGCCGAATAACCTGTAGACTGGAACGAATGGATTGCCGGCTTCGGTCGGAGGAAGCAACGCTCCAGTGCAGCTACGTTATTAACGTGTCATGTACTGTAGGGTATAAAATTTAATATATGCATTTGTCATGCGACTGCCTTAATTTACTGGGGTTTCCAAGTTTACCTGTCTCTTCACAACCTAGGCTCTCTCCCTCTACACTCTAGTTTAAAATACAAACAAATAAACAAACTTCAGAGGTAACTATTATGTTGTCTCTGCTAGAAAGAATCAAGACATGTTTAGCTGCAGGATGTTATTAAAAGGTTTATCTTCGTTAGCTGTTACTGAAACATATTTACCCGCGATTAAGCCTCTCTTGGACGTGAGTCTGCTCTGGCACTGTATGGTAATTTGATTTCAGCTTAATTTCCCAACAAAGATGGCTGTTGTCGTTGTAATGTTGTTCATAACATGTGATATCTCAATAATTGTCGTTCCTGCAGTATTGTTCACTGTCTGATGGCCGCCCTCTCTATGGACTTCAATTTCAGTATCTTTTATCATCATGATCGTACAATACTTGGTTATGCTGGCAAGTGCTTGCAGGCTAAGTCTGCTAAACTTAAATTCTTGCTAAGTTGTAAGAAAAATCATTTCATAATTGACAAAACAGTTTCATGAAAGGATCTTTTCTAGTGTATGTCTATGTTGTCCATTGGCATTGTCCATGTGGTTAATTGTTTGGAATATATATTATGTCTGGATGAAAAACATTTTGGGATGTGACAGGCACATTTTCATGTTCTTGAATGTGATCCTAACCGTTGATTAATTTACTTCAGTCTCAATTATTTGCTTGACTTCCACACTTACCTGTCTCCTCACACTAATGGTTTCTTACTCTAGAGTCTAGATCCTGTGTCAGCTATACTATCTAGATTGATTCTATATATATGTCAAAACCATTTAATGCCATCCGTTCTTGGTTCTTCAGCATTTTGTTAGGCGACTGGCCATCTTCAATGTTCTATCACCGTTAGTTAATTACCGTCACCGTTAATTAATAATTGAACATTGTCGATGGACTGAGCAGGACTTCCCTAGAAAGGTTCGATCTTGAAAATGACATTCCGTACGAAGGATCTGGGTTATTGTTTCACTTACTCGTCTCATGAACGGATCTATTCTTGTTTATGTTTGTTCAATCAGATTGTCCATGTGGTGGTATTTACGTTTAGATCATATGTTTTGGATGTGACTGGCAGATTTTCATATATTCTTGACTGTGATTGTTGTATTGTAGATTTTGGAGAATTGATCGGTCACTTTATCGGATGTAGTTGCCATCCTTATAGCAGTACTGTACATATTGAGTTGATCCTTAAAATGTGCTGTTGGCAACTGTTCTTAACAATTTGATTCGATTCTATTCCAAATTAAGAAATGATCAATAGCTATAGACGAAACTAAAAATGATTTAGTTTTCGTTTCTTTAAACTAAACTATAGATTCTATTCCAAATTAGGAAATGAATAATAGTTAGACGAACCGAAAAATGGTTTAATTTTTCGTTTCTTTAAACTATAGATTGAACAATACTTAGACGAAACTAAAAATGTTTTTTTTTTTTTTATCTTTTAACTATAGATTCTATGCCATTTTAAGAATTGATTAATACCTAGACAAACTAAAAATGGTTTAGTTTTCGTTTCTTTAAACTATCAATTCTATTCCAAATTAAGAAATGGATGGTACCTAGAAGGTTAGATGAAACTAAAAATGTTTAATTTTTATGTTTATTTATATAGATTCTATTCCAAGAATCGGATAATACTTAGACGAAACTAAAACTGGTTGGTTATTTTAAGGTTTTTAAACAATTTTTGCGAAGGAATTAATGGACAGTTTCCATTTACACTGTCGGGGGTTTCACACGCAACTAGCTTACAGGTGTACGTGTTCTTGTAAGTTTTATGCTGCAGTTTAGCTTCATGTGCAAACCTGGCAAAAGTACCCCCCCCCCCCAAAAAAGAAAAAAATTGTCGGGAACTGATCTAACATGACCGTTTAATTATCCATATTGATTTTGTTCAATCAGTAGTTAAAGAAACTCAATAAACTGCTTTAAGGGACATTTCTATTTTTTTGGAGTTTTTTTCAAATTCTTTTCAATTTCTGTGAGTAGTTTGTTTATGTTTGAAGAGGCTTCCGTTGACATGTCGTTTATGGATAATCCAACAAGTTTTGCTGTTTTCCTGAAATTGATTGAAATATTCTGGGGGTCTTGACATCCAGCTGTCATCTCCCCTCCGCCTCTCTCTCTCTCTGGGAGAAATCTCTCAGATCTCTTTTGATATGACATTTGGTAGATATTTTGATCGATAAATCCCAGACCGGGCGGTTGCTGGGGGAAAAGTGAAGGAAATGACCGAGCCAGACATAATACCTACAAATGGCAGTCGAGTGCAGTCGCTAATTAACATTTTTGAAAATCACGCTAACATGCAGCCGAGAAATGATATTGGCAAGCGTCCTTCTTGCCCCTCCTCCCCTCCCCCAGGGGAGGACGGCGAAGTGGATAACGGTTGGTGCGTGTACGAGCTCTCTCACTACAAGGATAAGGTGAGTATATGAATGCAGTTGTTAATTACAGAATATATATATAGTCATTCATGAATTACAGAGTCGTGACATATATATTAAAATATACGCTTTGTTTTCGAATATGATGTATTTACTGCGCTCCTTGCTTACCTGTCTCCCCACGACCTTAGCACTTTCGTTCTATTGTACCTAGAATGAACTGGTAACCTTTTAATACTGTGCGCCCCTCTGTGCCCAGCCCCTCCGGTCAATGACCTTCATTCTCCTTGTGTTTATACCATACAGGGAATAATTTATCTAATATGGAAATGCCAATCGGTCAGCAAAATGGTCTCCACAGATGTAAGGAATTTTTTTTTTTTAACAAAGGAACCACAATATTTTATAAGAGTTTATAAGAGACAAAATGGAGAGCCAGGTTCAAAAACAAAAACAAAAAAACCCTAAAAAAAAAAAAAATTTGAAAACTAAATTTTTCCCTATCATACCCCATGTCACACAATAAAATGCTCTGGAGAAATTCTGGCTATTTTAATTGTGGACTAATAGTTACCTTTACAGAGCTGTTTAATTTACCAATGTATGATAGGAGATAATAAAAAAAGCAAATTATTGATCAACCCAAAATTTAAAAAAAATTAATTGAAACCAGCTTGATATTGATACTGACAAAATGTGAACTTTTTATACAAAATTGAGCTTCACTGGAGACTTGAAAGAATGATCTATGTTTATGCTGTACCATGTAAATTAAGACCCTTTAAAATCCCACTCTACGTCTTGCATTGTACAAATTAAAATAAGGTAATTCGTTGGAATTATTTCTCCAATTTCTGGCCAGAAATCTAAACTGTTCCTTTCCTTCAGTAATACGATGCACAGACCTGATCGCCCTTCTATGCGGTGAAAACATCTTACCATTTAAGTGACATTTAATTATTTGACTAGGTGAAGTAGAAATTTCCAAAAATAGTCCTTGCCCATGCAGTTGTGTCTAAGCATCTAAATTAAGTCTGTATATAACCATACATGGTAACTATGACCGTGGTGACAAATTTCTATTGTTCCTGTATAGCAGACTTAGTCGTCACGGAAACCAGATTGTTTACCAGTAGCAGGTATTGTTATCTGAATCATTTCCTGTGCCATGCCATTCCTGATATTCATTGAGGTCACCAGTCGACTGATGCAATGACGTTTTAGAAAATTGATATTAAGGAAACAGTAAAAGCTGTATAGTCATCATGAGTGCCAATTTACTTCTCAAAGTAATTTGGGGGGGAGGAGGTTGGGGGAGGGGAAGGGGAAGGGGAGAGAGAACATTGTAAGTTCAACTGATATGGAGTCTGAATGCCATCCTTGAGGATATGTCTTAAACTATTGGTGGGGGGGGGGGTGGAGGGGGGCGAAATGGCATGCTGGCAAGTTTCCAAGCCAATGAGAAGATTTTTTACAGCGCTGTTATTTAATCGGTATAATGCGTAAAATTGCTAAGACTAGTGTGTGGGCACTTTCTATTGTTGTTGTGCGTTGGAATGCAGGTTATTTATAAAATATTTAAGCTGAAATGGGGAAAAAAGGGTGGGAAGAGCTCTGTAAAAGTGATGCTTCATTAAGGGTTCTAATAACCAAAACAAAAAAATGGAGGGGGTGGGCTAGGGGAGGAATGAAATGCATCAGTGTTATTCCTAATAAAGAAGTGTTCCTCCTTGCCTTCCCCCCCCCCATTCCACCCCCATCCCAGTTGATGTAACGTTCTGGTTGTAATTTTCGTGGAGTTAAGTAACACATACATTTTTTCTGGGGATCATTGACATTTGTGGCAGTATGGCAAATGCCAAAGCCAATTGCAGCATAAATACTGGGCATTCTCCTTATTACACACATTTTTTTTGTTGGGGGAGGGGTTTATTATTATTTTTTTTTACTTGGGAATCAAAGTTTTACAAGTTTACCAATGTGTATTTTAATATGCACATGTTTCAAAGTATCAAAAGTTCTAGAAGCATAGAAAGTTTTCCAGTAGTAGAAATGATAAATTGGTCTCTTTTTTTATTCGGTGAGAGTGAGCTACAAGTTTGCAAAAGAAATAATTTACACACGCTAATTATCACTACACATATACTGCTAAAATAGTCCAATTGTCTTTGAATACAGTAGTAATATTACAGTCTTAGATTCTGTGTGGGCCGGTGATGCTGTTCAGTTTTCTCTTACTGCAGTGAATTGTATTAGTTAGCAGCGGATTGGAGGATTTAACTGTACTGTAGTTAGTGCTGAATGATCTTTTGTGTATATTGTCATTGTGCTTTAAAAGTTGGTTAATACTGTAGATGAGTTTGAGTGGGTGGTTTTTGAAGAGGCTGTGGCCTCAATCTTATCTCTAGTACAAATCTGTATTTCATTAAAAGATCTGTGATTGTAAACAGAGTAACAAAGGTGTATACATACATATATAAATAGTAACAGTGTATTTAAATCACTAAATACAGACAGCTTTGTAGAGAATCAATTTTCTCTTGGTTGTACCTGGGTCAACTTCCAAGTCCTTCCCACGGATGTAGTATATTATATTGTACTTGTATTGAATGGTAAACAGAAAAAAACACACACAACACAAAAACACAGACAAAAAGAAACACCCACAAATTTGTAAGTAATTTAGAAAGAACTAAGCTTGATATAATCTTAGCTATAACTGCATTAGATGTGCATCCTGTGAAATGGCCTGAGTAACAATGGATTCACAGTGCCTACTCCCTCACTTGGGTGACAAGCCCAGTGCTCTACTTACTGAGCTGTCCAGCCCTTAGCCTAGCCATTTCTTTGCTGTGGCCCGTGGGCGTCAGTCTGAAGCCAGGGTACCATGCAAACGGTGCATAAGCCAGGGTCCAGGCCCCGGTTTCATTTCGATACAACCCGGAGAGCGGCAGGGAAGGGAGGGATTTCATGAGAAATTTGGCTTTTTAAGAAGTAAGTGAATAAAGGTGGACTGACTGGGAAACTTTAGACAAAGGAAAAGAATGGGATTCAAACCAGTGACCTACTATCATTGTGTGTTATTGTTGTTTTATGTTATGGGTTGTAAGCTTGAACTACTACTACAACACCATGCACCCAACAAAGTGTTTATTCTGCAAATATGGCCAATTTCTGAAGAATATATTTTTTCAAGAAAGCTAGCTGGTGATGATGATTATACCCTTGGGCTGTGTGAGATGTAACAGGTTGTGAAACTTTGCTGTTGAACTAATATATGGTAAATACAGGTGTTGGTGACTCACCCAATGCTCCCCCCCCCCCCAGGGCTGTGTGACTTGTGGCTAGGATTAACCACTGAACTTGACCTCTTGGTGCAAAATAAATATTGAAAAAGTCTTGATGGGTTAGTGGTCATGCATACACAACTACTGTAATGTAAGGCTTGTAAAAGGTAAGGGTAGTAGAAGATACTTAACGGTAAAGAGAGCACTGGTATATACATCTGGATGGGAAAACCTGGGCAAATGTTTGGTTTCGGCCAAGAGAGAAATTAGGAGATGAAGAAAAGGCGATGTTAGGACATGTACATTTCAAGACACCGAGAGTAAAACTTAACTTAAGTATTCTTGAATACTTAAAATTCTTTTTGCGTGTCTGATGATTATCCATGAGAGCATTAAATTCCCTTTTTCCAAGATTCATTGTTTCTTGCTTGGTGTACAACAACTAGTATAAATGAGGAATTTGAACCACTTTCCTTTGTTTTCATTGTAAGTTGAAATTACTCCATTGTGTTATACTTGGAACTACTGTATCACCCTCCAGTTCATACTGTTCCTTTCAATCCACCTCCCCCCATTGATGCATCTTCCCATCCTCCCCCCTCCCTTTCTTCCATCTCTTTGCCTAACAATGCTTTAATCGTCTCCAAAGATAGTGTTTTCCTCCATCCTTCATTCTTAACTCCATTCTCCTTATTTTCTCTTCCTAGTTGCATCTCAGTGATCCAGTCACCATCATTGCATAGCATTAAGCTTGTATCAATGTTATAATATTTTTTCAAATTAATGTGTTACAAAAGAATTGCAGACAGTTTTTCTACAAATTTTATCCTTAGCTGACCTTACAGAATATTAACAAGGTCACTGGTACCATATACAGTATATATATATTCCAGTATTAGTTGACCTTAAATGACCTTGATACTGTATCTCCTACTGTGTAGTAAGATGATACCTATTGTTTTACAACACACTGAATGGCAAGGGTAAACTCCCTGAGTTTGTGAAGATTTGTGGAGCAGTGTACATATTAAATTCAATTTAGTACAAAAGACATGTACATACTGTAGTCTTGGGTGTTGTGGTGACTGATGAACACTGTTGAAAACACAGCAAAATATATTGCATGTGCTGCATACTGTACTCCATTGGAAGTTATCAGTTGGCACCCTGGGAGTGTTATCTTGATACTGGTGTGACCTCTATGAAGCCTGCAGGGTGCCAGTAAGGGGTCTGTTCAAGGATATTTCTAGGTGGGAAAAGGGTCAGTCATAATTTATGCTTTCTACATGTTAGCTGTACATATACACATTTTAACAATATTAATGATCTAATAACAATTTATATAAAATTAAATGTAATATAATAAATAAACTGCTGTAGATGTAGTTAGGTTCTTGCTACAATGTAATTTGGAAACTTAGGGTATTAAAAACAACATTAAGTTTGTTGAATTGACCAAATAGTTACATTTGTCATATTTGGAGTAACGTTTCAATACTCTTGAAGTAAATAGTCGAAGACCTATCCCAATGAAGAGATTTAACCAGGCAGGTAAGTTTTGGAAGCAAATCTGTTTAGTATAGTAGCTGCTAGCAGTTAACTTCTACCCTCTCCCCCCTCCCCTCCCCCTGCAAGGCCTGTATATTCTCTATAAAGTTCAGGTGCGAATCCCAGAGTTTACAAATGAGGGGTTGTAGCTCTCCCAGGGTGGTTGAAGTCGACACCCATATATAAGAAGTCTGAGGTTTCGTCCTCCAGGAAAAATTGAGAATTTTATGTCAAGTGGTGCATTCTGAGGCATATTTAGAATAAAAATTAGGTTAAATATGCTAATCATGCAGGGGAATAATTATGTTTTCAAATTGTAGTCTAGCAGTGTGGCGGCTGAGAATTGGGTCTCAAGATTATAAAATACATGATGTTGGGTTTCTGTGTGCAATAACTGTGATATAATTTGTACAAAGCAAGTTGTACATTTTGCATGATGTGTAACAATTTGCCATGCATTTACCGGATAAATTATTCCCCACTAAAAAATTATATTTTTGAACTTTGTATGAAGTTGTATGGTCTAGTATTGGTAGATTTAACAAACACAGATTATGTTTTCATATTTTAATTTTTTTTCTTGTATGTAATAATTAACAGATTGTATTACTAGAGCTATATTAGATGGGCAAAAATTTAACAGAAAAAATGCATCGTAAATATATAAAATCCACATGTACTATTTATGTAATTAATTTGGCCACTTATATCCAGCGAGTTCCGATTTGAATATCACGAATATCAGGATAGATGACAGCTGATAAGACTAATTAAGGTCCAGTGATGACATAACTTGTCGCCAAAACTGAGTGGCTGGTAACGAGAGCTCTAAATTAACGACTCGTATCGGTTCTGAAGAAGTACGAGTTTGCTTTACTCGGATGCCTTTCATACACTGTAAATTAATAACTTCCATTCTGTAATTTTAGAATTACAAATTTTATAAAGAGTTTTGTTTCTTCCAGCTTCATCTCAGATGAAATTAAACAAGTTGAACACACATGGGTATTTTATTATTAGCACATACTTTGCTGAATATTGTACTGTTTTAATTAGTTATAATTGTGTTATAATGTAAAAGTAAAATCAATATCTGTATGTTTTAAATAGTGCTGTGACCTTACCATAAAAGGCAACTAACTGCTGTACTTTTTTCTTGATATTGATAGGTTCATATTGGGAAAATTGAAAGTAGCTTGATAATTAATTCGATGATGGCCGGGAAACAGTGAAATGTCTCAATAAAACAAAGAAATTAATTTGAAGGTATTTGTGGGTGGCTGAGACTTCTACCAGCTTCGACAAAGGTGCCTCATTTCTGGTATTTGTATTATAAATGCATGATTTTCTGGTAATGATGTCATGGCGGGAATGCCCGTGTACCCGATGGGTTCCTTGCGGTCGGGTACCCAGTTTTGAATTTCCTACCTGCGGGTGCAAGCACTAATTTGTAAGCATATTATTTAGTCACTATATATGCAAGAGCAGTATCAAGAATTGCTTGAATAATGATACCATAAGATGGTATATAAATACTTTATTTACACCAACTTTTTCCCCTCTAAGAAATGAGAAACCTGTAAGATGTAAAATTGTTAATATCACTGTGCATCAATCAACTGTGTCACTCTGACAACATCATGAACATATAGTTAGGCATATTGCATGCATGAAGCGTTAATATCAATTAATATGATAATATCTGAAGAATTTAATTAAATGGAAGATCAAGGCTCGACATTGTGTGTTGTAAACTGGTTTTGACATCTATGTTTATCATTTTAGCATAAATGTCATAATTTATCCAATCGACTCCATTCGTTCAACGTCTTTAAAAGTCTGCATTTATTGTGTTATTAAGTTGAATGCTTCCATATTGAGTGGTAATATGTGTATACATAACTCAACCGTGAAAGTGAACAGAGGAGGTTCTAGCATGAAGATACCATGATGGACTACATTATACTTATAGCTCTGCAAGGATATCATGTGCAGTGAGGGAGTCATGAAGTAATATAGCATTAACTGTTAATATACATTAACATAGATATCACAGTGAAGGAATAATAAGGAAATATATAGCATTAACAAAGATATCACAGTGAAGGAATCATGGAATGATGATTTAGCAATTAACAAATGAAACTGTTGATAAGATAATTACAAGTTTTATAGGTGAAGTGAAAGTTCATTATTTCAGCCTGGACATAAACAAGTTGGTTTATTAACTGTATTTAGTGGCCTACATGCAACTCATTATAGTTAATAGGAGTATATTGCAGCTGTCACGAAAAGCAGGTTACCCACATAAAGCTCTTAATTAGATTTAGAGCCCGGGGTCTCATATTATGTGTGAATATAACATGGTTTGGTCGAAAGTGATACGGAGATATACGCCTATATATATATCACATACAAAAATACAGGTGTGTATAGATATATGCAGCCTGATAGCTGTATAGACTATGTCTACAGATCCTCACATACAGTATCTTGTTGGCTCCTTGTTTTTCTTTAAATATCATCACATTCCAGACATGTTGAGGGGGGCTCTTCAGTCTTGGATATTTAGCTGTTTGTTGGTACTTATCATTTTAATTAATTACCACATCTCTTCTATATATATTTCATAGTACCAGCATAAGTTAGCTACGATTCTCCATCAGATGTCATTCTGTGTCTACTGGTGTTAGAATTGAGTGCAAGCCTATACTTAATGCAATGATAAGTCTGTTTATATTGTGTGGGCCACATAAACAGTTCTGTATGATTAAACATTAACAGATCTCCTAAAGGGGATGATATGGTGTTTGATATGCCAACATGGGTACAAAGTTTCAAACTCTTAAAAAAAAAACTCATTGCTAGCATAATTTTCATCTCATTGCATGGTATGTATTCCGATATGCATTATAAGTCATGTGTTTAAAGTACACAGAGCTCTATTAGTCATGTTGTTCCAGGCCTCCTCTACAAAGAAAACTATATGAAAGTCACTGAATTTTTTTATTTTTTTTAATAATATATATCAGTTACACCTAAAATAGTATTATCACCAGTTCTCAATGGTTTATTTAGTTATTTATTTTTTTATTATTTTTTTGGCAATCAATGTGTTAGTGTTTTCCTTCACTTTGGGAACAAAAATATATAAAATGTTTAAGGTCTCTTTCCGTTCTCCGTTTTGGTCTACAGGTAATTCCCACCACAGTGATCAGTACATATATCAGTTACATTGAAATTATTTTGCTTCTTCTTTAAAGTACTGTGGGAAAGACTTTGTCCCTTCCATTCAAATAATACTATTTACCTTTTGGTTCTCTACCTATATTGGAAGTAACAAGTAAAGTATGGTTGTTTAAAGTCAACACCATTCCAACACACCCTTTGTTTTGCAAATCATTTACCTCTTAAAAACTGCCCGAAGTATATACACATTCATGCACAAGTTTACATATACACACACATTTCAATGCTGTGGGACTAGTGATGACAGCTTGTACCAGTACTAGCCACTCTTCTCTCTCTCATGCTCGGTATGGGGTCTGGTTTTATCTTGAACTTTGGGTTTTTTAGTATATATACACTCCCCCCAAAAAATACCAGGAATAAAATAAAGAAAACTGTGGTAATAATATGATATAGTGGTTCACCTGTGCAAACCACAACATTACACATTTATACCATAACTGATGAACAACTGTTATAGATCTTTTGGCAGGCAGTAATATTGGTTTCAAGAAGCCTTTTGTCATACCCCCCAATACTTGAAGTACACAGACACATTGAGTGACTAATACATCTCCAGTGTGTGGGTTGTATTATGAGTAGTAGTATACCTTATATACTAACAGTGAGTGACTAACTCACAGCACATGTCATCATTTAGACCCAGTCAGACCAGAGTTCATGCTACACATAGTACACTTATTATCTCTCTGTCTTGCTAATTCACGATACTATTAGTGCTCAATGATTGCTTTGTCATTGATGATCCATACAGACCAGACCAGTTAGGTGAATGTGTTGTCATCAAACCCGGCAGTTGTTAGAGATGGGAATTTGTTTGATTTCTCAGGGAATTGTGGTTCGTTGGGTCTTAACTCCCCAGTCATTATTCAGTGATTAGATTCGGCAGTTCTTTGTAATTGGTGCTGGTGTGTGTGTGTAAAGAAGGATTTCATTGGACATTCCAGTCTGTTACAATGGTGTAACGATAGTTGTTCTGTTGTATATACAACAAGCTTGCTTTTTCTCTGGAGAGAAAATTGAAATATAAAACTCTTAATCAAAACAGCTGAGCTCTTTCTTTGGTGAAATATTTCAGGATATATCTGGGATAATTGGTTAACTACTATTAAAAAGAGGAGGATTTCTTGAACTGTATTATTTAACTTTGGAGTGTGTGGGAGGACATGAAAGAGGTAAGTCCCAGATGGGGTAAAATTATTTTCAGTTTTGATTAATGCTTAATTTTAGAGATACTTAGTAAAATTTGGCAGTCAAATTTGTTCGTTTGTGTTATCTCATGATTATTTAGATTGGTTAGTATTTTATTTTGAAACAGAGGTTAGTGGTTTAGAAGTCGGATTCACCTTTGTCAGTTTGTGTTGGTTTGAGACTAAAATGAACATGTTTTATATAGATTCTAAAACATCATCTTTCATACTTTCTATGTGATTGTGTACTATTTACAAACAGGAAGTGGTGGTGGGGTGTGGGGGGGTAGGGGGGTTGAAGACCAAGTTGTATGGAATAATTCGTTGTATCGTTCTTTGTGGTATATATACTTTTTTTTACTATGTGACAATTATTTTCACAAAAATTGGTAGATTTGATTGTTCCTAAACTAGAATAGGAAGAAGAAGATACATGATTGTGAATTTGACACCAAAAATATGACGATTGGTGCAATTATGATTTATGATTGCATTGATTTGATCAATATCAATTTAGCAGTTTGATTTTCCAAATGCTGGCCAGCACTCGTTTTGAAAGAAAGGACATAGTTGATAATTCCTAGTTAATTCTGTGTCATTGGTGAGACAGTTTCAGCAGGGATGGTGTAAACTGACAGATATGCACACAGGCAAAGAGCAACAAGAAAGAAAAAGAACAAAAAAAAAACAACAATGATAAACACATGCACAGCTAATATCATTTCATTGATAAATTTAGTACTGTAAATTTATACTTGGTATATATATTTATATATCTGCCTGTGGGCCACATACAACTGTAGGACCATGCAATGGCTTGCATGGCTTTGTAAAATTGTACTCGAATTAATGTTATGGTTTAGTACTCATTGATATACAGATTATTCTGCCTGAATATCCTCATAGAACTGTTGGACCATGCAGATGGCATGCATAGCTTTGTAACATTGTACTCAGGTTAATGGTATTGTTTAGTACTCATTGATATACAGATTATTCTGCTTGAATGTACACATAGAATAGTACGACCATGCAATGGCATGCATGGCTTAGTAACATTGTACTCAGGTTAATGTTATGGTTCAATAGTACTCTTTGGTACAACTTATTCTGCTTGAATGTTCACATAGAACTGTTGGACCATGCAATGGCATGCATGGCTTATAGTAACATTGCACTCAGGGCAATGTTACATGGTTAAATAGTACTCATTGATAAACAGATTATTCTGCCTGAATGTCCACACAGACAAGAAGATTGAGACATGACAACTGTAACGTTGAGCCCATGCAGGAAACCATTTGGTACAGATAAAACAGTCTGCAGTATAATTTTATGGTTTGGTACGGATCATGGCATCATGCAGTCTTTCTGCATGTCCACATAGAGAAGAAGGAACATGGCTACTGCAACCTTGGGCCTGCATGTGCAGGATATGTTGTGATAGCTCATGTAGTCTTCCAGCATGTCAAATGATCAAAGGCCCATAAAGGATAATGTTGCTGGTGGTATAGCTCATGCAGTCTTTGTGCATATCCAAGTAGGCAGTCAGGGACGTGTATGACTACTGTAACCTTGGGCCCAGCCTAATGTAGCGGTCAAATTTTTAGAGCTAGCTGGTAAAGGTGACCGATGAACTTTTAAAGGTTATTTGCAAAGCTCTTTAGTATCTGTCCACGAAAGAGTAAACAAAAAAGTACCCTTAAATTTGCAGGCTCCGATTTATTGAGGATGGTACCACTAATGTTAGTTTTAATTGTTCTAGAACCTGTAGTTGAATAAAATGGTTCTATTTTAATATTTCACATACAAATATTTCTCTCTCTCTCCCTGTAACAAATATACAAGTATATGATGCTGAGTGCATGTATATCTAGAGCCTTATATAGACCAGTGAGAGTTACTTAGTTATGACCACTTATTGCTTGATGTCACAAACTTGTGTATTCTAACACACTGTATTGAGGAGGCCTGCAGTGCCTACTCACTCGGCTGTTATTGTTCGTCAATGACTAACTACTGTAACTGGTTCTATTAGATTTACTCAGTACGGGGTATATGGATAATTTGGCCTATTGTTTGATGATACCTTTGGAAGTTTACTTGATCAAAAAAGAAAAGAAATGAAACCATTGAAGTGGAATTTCAGAGGAGTGGTGCTTTTTCACTACAGCCACAATTTCCTGTCAAATGTGTAGATTTAATTGTGTGGTTTCCTAATTTGAGAAAATTAGGGCAGTCATCAAAATAGAACAAGAAAGAAACATCTCTATACGTGCGGACATTGTAAAGGACTTGTAGCACAAAACTGAGTAACCTGGGGAAGGGAAAAAAGAATGAAGAAAGAGAATTAGTGAGTGGACAAAAAGTGCAGGTTAGATACTGTAACTGCTGCTGTATGTGATAAAAAGTCATAACATAGTATAGGCCTGCATGATATATCATGCAGGCCTATACTATGTTATACATATGTACTGAAATTATGTATAGTAAGCAGTGGTGGCACCAGCCTAGGCAATTGGGGGAAGGGCAACTAGGGGAAACTTAGGGGGCAACATTGTCATTATATGTAGTATGTTCTAGCTACATTAATGTACATTGAAAAAGAAGAGGAACATTGAAAGAATATTAAAATTGTTCACAAAAGTTATGAAATATCATACTGTTTTAACAGTCTCATCAGTGGGAAATATTATTCCTTCTCTATACTTGCATAAAACATCCAAAATCCTTCTTTTTCCCACAGACAATGGTAGTCAGGATTTCCTTTCTTAGTAATTGTTTAGTACTGTGGTATTTCCTGACACACATATCAATGGTGCCTTGTTATGACAGATATGTATACTGTATGGAATATTGTCACACATATACCGCCACATCAGTCTCTAACCTTTGTGTGCACTAATGCAGAGGAATTTAACCCATGGAGATTTTCAGATCCATTTCATGGAGAGGATAATAGGCCTATATATATTTCAACATACATACTTACATGTACAGACCTGTACTGTACATGTTAGGTATATGGAATGGCTATGGGGACTTGGTACACTACAGTGTGTATCCCTGCCTGTAAGAATATATACTTACATGTTAGGTATATGGAATGGCTATGGGGACTTGGTACACTACAGTGTGTATCCCTGCCTGTAAGAATATATCAGTACATGTAAGGTATATGGAATGGCTACATGGGGACATGATACATAGGTATATGGAATGGCTATGGGGACATGGTACACTACAGTGTGTATCTCTGCCTGTAAGAATATCAGTACATGTGGACATGATACATATATTGAATGGCTATGGGGACATGGTACACTACAGTGTGTATACCTGCCTGTAAGGATATATAATGGTATAGACTAAGAAGATATCAGAGGTGTCTTCTCATATATATGTCACTTTTTCAATTTCTTTCATTGCTACAAAATGTATGCCTCAGATCTATGGATTTGATGAAGTTTGGAAGTATATTCTGAAAGTCTGCTATTATGCTATGCATACAGTTTATGAAAGTAAAACCTAGCTTTTATAACCATGTTGATTGAAACTGTGTTTTAAAAAGTCATTCTCAGTAGTCAGTATATTAATTACCTTTAAAACTACATAAACTTGTTGAATGCATTGTGTGCATATCTATGACCAGTGTTTTTCACATGTTTACAAGCAAGTTGTGTAACTAGTCTGTGTTACATTTGTTTCACTGTTTCTGTGACTAATTGTACAGTCATTGTGTGTGTTCCGAAAACTATTTGGCTTTCAGTAGTCACAAGTAACAAGAATTTTCAACTATGTATGAATATGTATCCCCATAAATGTGCTACCACATAAAGAAAAAAGGGCAGTCTACAGTGTCTATAGTGTCATTTGTATAGCTCAAGCTTCTTCCTAGCCTTTACCCTCAAAGAAACTTCACTAGCTGACACATTCATGTCCTTGTGAGTAATTGAACTGGGTGTATGTAGACCATTCAGGAAAGACTTCACATTAAGAAATTACTCACCAAGGTGAGAAAGCTGCTGAAACTGGCCTGCAGTGTGTGGTTATCAACTTCTCATGGACGATTGGTTTTGATCAATTTACTCTGACTGTAAATGAAATTAAGTCTTGTCTTAAAGCAGCATTTTGCGTCGTTTTCTATGATTTTTCTCAACCTCACTGACTCCACTATGCCATAACGACATACATAACTAGCTTATCTATTTAAATCTTACTTCAAATGGTGGCATAAATGTCGAAAAATTTGCAACTTTCAACTTTGTTTTTCTCCAAGATCTTTTCCGTTGGGATCCCAATAAACCTCGCCCATAATATGAATATTTAAACACTACGAACGTCATTGACCAATACGTAATACAACACCATGCGTGATTTGTGTACAGTCTACAGTATATGGCAGTTGTAGCAGGGAGTTCCATAACAACTCCCTGGTTGTACCAACGCAAAGTCTTGAATCTATTTTTAGCAACGCCTCATAACTAAACCTCGGCTCTGATTGGTTAAATTCAAACGAGTGGGTTTGGGGAACTGAATGCGATTAATTTTGTATGTGGAATACTCGCCAATTAACGTTTTTGGCAGGGAAAAGCTTGGCTAATATCTTAGTTTGCT
>JAIPMN010032402.1:0-11383 GCA_020650975.1 Apostichopus californicus
GCGCCTTCCAAAGCTCAACAGTGGTTATTCCGCCCCCCAAAATATCATTGACATCGTGGGGAACAGTTTTTGAGATTCCCCTCAATAAATCGGCCTGTGCCGACAAGTCCACATTGCCACGCGTAAACAAACTCGAATAATAATCCTTGTATACGCGGACAATGCCGTGAGGGTCACTAACCACGGTCCCATCAGTAGCGCGCACAGATGGGACGCGTCTGTCACCCGCCGATGAGCTTACGGACTGGTAAAACCTCAGTGAAGGGCGTTCCTCGGTTTCCACCGCTTCGACACGGGCCCTGACGCGGGCACCGTGGTACCTTTCATCGAGATAGGTCTGCAAAGCGATGACAGCCGAAGGGTCGCCAAACTTCACCTCCGCGCACAGCTTCGAGAATTTTTCTCTTCGACGCCGTGCGCGGGTCACGCAATACTGTATTGCGAAGCGTTTGATGCGCAACTTGATATCATCCCACCATTGGGATGTAGAGGCAAAGGCCGGCTTCAATGTTTGCCATCCTTTGTACCTGGTCTCGAAACCTTGGCGGAACTCTGCCTCGCCAAGAATCCGATAGTTAAGCTTCCATAGGCCCCGCCCGATCGGGAAAATGGAAGGCAAAACAAAACGTGCTACTACAGTGTCATGGTCAGAGAGCGGACAGCTGAGCGTCTCGCAACCCGAAAATTGAAAACTTACGGGCGCATACACTCGATCTATCCTGGAGGCATCTTCTCCGTTAGGCCTCACCCACGTATACGCCGTACTACGCGGGTGCATATGCCTCCAGACATCGGCTAAAAGGTGTGCCGAAGTGAATCTGTCCAGCTCTGTGATCCCTGCATCAGGACTAGCAGACACAGAAGCCCCTAGTCTGTCAAACCAGAGTCTGGGACACAGTTAAAGTCTCCGACCATGACACATGGTGCACTACCAGGAACAAAGGAAGGCAGCGTGTTAAAGAAATCTCGTCTAGCAGAAGGCCGATTGGGAGCATACACATTGCAAAGGGAGATGTTACCCTGTGGATACTTGAATAGAATGCAAACCAATCGGCCCTCGTGATCCGTCTCCACCCTAGTGGCACAACCCGCCTGACGAGGTGACAGAAGGATGACAGTGCCACAGGATGAAGACGAACCAAACGAAGCATGCAGCCCACCACCCCACTCATAAGCCCATAGAGGGACATCTTCTTCCATAATATGTGTTTCTTGCAGGCAAACGCAGTCGACCTCCATTGAAATACAATATTGAAAAATGCGACTGCGCTTGCGATGATCCCTCATGCCATTGACGTTGTTATTGGCGATAATGGACCCGACTTGAGAAACCAACCGTCTTCTGAAATGTATGAGGTTGTTCAAGACGATGCCTGTGACAGAGAGTGTCAACCAGATTTGCCGGTCAAATACACAAGCGACGACAATGGCAACGACGAGGAACAGGAAAGTTGACCTTACACACCTCCAAATGAAATGTTTTTCATCTGTCTGCAACCCAACGACGGCAGCCCATACCTGAAGTGTGATATGTGTAGGCAATGGTACCATTTTGATTGTGTCGGGTTTCTCTACCTCCCCAGACACAACCAAACGCGTTGAGGATTCACCCTTTCTGTGTGGTAAATGTCAACCATCTGTGCGTCGTGGAATTGTAAACATACGAAAAACTTGCTGGTTTTCAGTCATGGTACAGGCAGTCAATGCAACCCATACCGTTATTGACTGCACTTGAAGAAGACACGGCACTTCCAATTGACGAAACCCGTATTCGTAATGTAATGTCGGCTATTTCTGGAGTTCTGTGCGGCCCGTTCCAAGACATTACCCGACAACAGGATGCAAGCGAATTTTATACAGCTTGCATTAGTCCCGGACTGGAGAAGCAGCAGATTTTAGGAGGTGTGCCGCCAACAACTTCAACTGTTGTCACAGAAATAGTGACTTGCTCAAAGTGCGGTCATGAGGAACGGATGCAAAATACGATGACCCTGCTTACCGTTGTCCCCAACGGATGTGACACTATTGACAACATCAATACAGTATTTGAAGATAGTATCCGACACGACGTCCTATGTAGTCGATGCGGGACGAAGCAGACAAAACGATTTCGTACACAAGTCAACGAACTACCGCCCTGTTTGGTCGTACTTGTCAATAGAACCAGGAGGGGAGGGCGCAAAAGTAGCACGGTCCAACTACCCGTACTTCATATTTCCGACTTTTCAAACGGTGGAATTTTCAAATGCCCGTTTATTAAGTTATAAGTACCAGTTAGCCGCGGCTGTAGTCCACAAAGGAGTTGGACATTATTAAACCTATGTCGTCCAGAACGACGGTACAGTACTGATGTGCTTTTTACGTGACCCGCCAGCGAATATTTTTTTCCCAAACTCAACTGACACTGAAATTATTTCCTCGATTCTGATTGGCTCTCAGCGAGCAAGTGATATACTTTAGTATTCAACATGAATCCATCCATACTCTGTCGATATCAGAATGATCAACACGAACAAATTTAAGATATTCACATTAGCAACTTTCCAGAACTTTTGGTAGGTATATGAACGAAAGTATATAGTGTTCTTAACACAATGAAGCAACTATTCCCAACTACTGCGCCCATTATAGGCAGTCCTCGATCGTTTGTTTACTCGCTCGACTCCGAAACTCAAGCGAGCCAAAAAACATACGCCCGCCGACCTGCAGAGACAAAACGCCCAACCCCCCACTCAAACATTCAAAAAACTACAAAAAGACGACCCGCACGCAGCGAAACGAAAAACCCCTCCCCAGCACACCAGCGTCCAAAAAAGGCAGCCCCAGATAAACGGCGAAAATCGCCTTCAATTTGAAGGCGAATGTCAGACTTCACCGCCTCCAGGACTGCCTGCCAACTGGCAAATTTCCCCCTAAAAACCACATTACATCTATTCCGCCAAACATGTTTTTTCACAATAGAGCAAACAAAAATAATGCGGTGCAACACCGCAACCGAACAAACTGGAGGGTCTACCCCATATAAATTAAAGCCCTGCCCTACCGACCATGAACGGTCTCCCGTAACACGGTCGGTCCAGGTCTGGAACCACTCCCAGTACTGATGTATGATGATCATCATGTCAACACAATTGACTTACGTGCACAAGTATCAAAGTATTCCATCACGAGCCAACGGTGACGATTCTGGTAGCTCCAATCTAGATTTCAAGTTTGAGCTCTGGTCCAATTTTCTAAAAGTACTTTGAAGCCAAAGTTAAGAAATCTGCAAGGTTTCGCCTTAGTGAGGAAGCTTGGAGAAACCTCCGGAAATTCCAAAGAGGTAGCACATTACCAATGCAATGGGTAAACCAGTTTTAGAACGGCATACGAGAATTAAATCCTTACTGCACGTTTATGTTCAAACGACATCGGATATCGAAAGTAAGAAGTCGGAAGACCTCTGGAACCATACTGACTGCAACCGCATACTGTTCACGGCGACCGATGTGTACAATGACCGCAACGATGAAGATTGATCATGATCTTCTGTGCAACGTTGAATACAACGGCAAAATAAAACATAAAACCGACGGAGTAGTGCAACGACCCATCAGAGCTGACGAACGAGATGTTCTACGACAACAGCTGTCACGAGACCATTTCCCATCACGTTTACACACAGAGAGGATACGGGAAATGATTCCAGATGTATTTGCAAGTGGGAACATGACCGGGGTCGGCAGAGATGGTTCCGTATTTAAGCAAATCAGCTATGAAGGCAGGCGTAACCTCCAAAGCGACCCAGACTTAGTTGCAAGTCTGATGATAAAAGAGCAGTTGACGCTGAAGGGCTACATCGATAAAATTTCCATCATACCCTTTAGTGTTTTATCCTTCACTGAAGCTGGCATTCGATTGTTCCATCAATTGGCGAAGACGGTACCAATACATTGGGATGCGACAGGGTCAGTTGCATAGTAATACCGAACCCCACGCAGCAAAGGATGAAGCTGAAGAGCTCACTATGCCCAGTTGCAGAGCTGGTCACATCAGATCAGTCAGAGCCCAGTATTACAAATTGGCTACAGCGTCTTCGTCATCGAGAGAAACGAAATTTTTGCTTACGACTTAGGCCACCACCCCGTGTATGATAGTCAGTGACAGAAGTCTGCCACTACTCATAGCTTCCTTAAAGGTTTTTGCGGGGGAAACACTCTAGCAGTTTCTCGACCGCAGCTGGAGAATTGTCAACGGTGAGGCAACTGCAGCAGCTGTGAAAGGCCTTATCATCCATAGTGGCTTGAGCCACTTGATGAAAGACAGTAAGGAGTACTGCCGCAAGTTCTATCGGAAGGAACATCGATGGTTTGCCATGAATTTGTTTCGTCTTCTCGCAGCGGTCAACCTTTTAAAAGAATTCCGACAAATTTTCTATTCCATGTGTATAGTCTTTCGGTCAGAATACCAGTCGCTGCTTTGTCGTATTCATACAGAACGGCTACTGAATGCTGTAAAGAAGTCATTGGCAACCAAACATTATCCTGATGAAAATCAAGGCAGTTCACTCGAGCAAACACCTAATACCGACCCCGTAGTAAAGGTACCCATAACTAAACAGACAGAGGGAGATGCCATATTACAACAAACGTCGAGTTTTAAGGAACTTGCATTTGGGCTCGACGCAGAAGCAAGGCAATCTATCCGACGTGATACTACCAGACAAGACGGGGACTCGGTCACCCCAACGTAACAATTTACGAGGTAACCAACTCCTTAATAAAATGTTGCATTATTAATGTTGCATTGTTAATGGGAGGGGAGACCTTATTCGTCATTCGCCGACATACTGCAACATGAAGAACAATGACACGCGGTACTTTATTCAGAATCCGTCCAAAACACAGGGATACATGGAGGCTTACAATAAGATCTTCAAGGAGAGCGAGCCTTGTCGAGATTCCGATATCGGATTGATGTTTTCCTGGAAAAGATGTATTCTTCAGTAAAATCGCAGCAGAGAAAGTTTGCCCTCTAATACAACGTAGTAAAGCCAAAGAAAGCTGGGCGAAAATCTACTACGTTAATAAAGGAAACATGGGATAGAACACCCAAGACAAAAAGCGAGAAGATGAAGAAGGCATCGCTTGAGGCAAATAAAAAGATGAAAATTAATGGAAACACAATTAGAAGGCAGCAGAAGAGAAAGAGGGGTGACCAGGACTTAGAGACCCCACAGGTTGGCCCAAAACCAAAAACTCCAAAGAGGTTACCAAAGCCGACACCAGCCAGGACGAGTAAAACAAAGAAGAAAAGGGAGGGTTGAAACGAAAACTAACAAAGCAAACACAACTACAACCACAAATTCCAAATTTTATGGTTTATACGTGGAGGCTAAGTTAACCAGAAAACCAAGAAAAATAAACACGGAACGTCTGACCAGCAAATGAGGGGGGACAAGCGTCAAAAAGTCAACGAGAAGACGGCAACAAAAGACTCAAGACAGAGCAAAACACAAGTAGAAGACAACAAAACTCAAGCCATCAGAGTTAATCTTTCGTGTGAAGAAATGTTACCTAAAGTTGTCGATGGACACAGTGAGCGTGGCTTTGACCAATACGAGACGCTGTTGGGAGACACATGGCTGAATGGCATTGTTGTGAACGACTATTTGGATTACCTACAGCAGCGGGTAACTGCATTCAATGTGTTCATTTGCAACTCTTTTCATACTGCGTCGACGATACCAGAGAGTAGACAAGTTAGAATTTGGTACAAGAGTCAAAGCATGGCTGATTCGAGGTGGGTACTACTCCCAGTTAATGAAAATGTGATACACTGGATTCTCCTAGCTGCAGATATTGCAGCTAATAAACTTTACTTTCTGGACCCACTTGCAGACCGCAGAACAAACGATGAGATGAATCGTTTTATGCGGTTCATTGAACAGAGATCCGCGATGGAGGGAAAACCATGCATAACAAACATTATGGACTGTTGTGACAACATCAAAAGCCAAATTTCCATTCCAGCCTAATTCAAACGATTGTGGACTATTCATTCTCTTATTCGCACGAGCTCTGTTATTTGGCGAACCCATCCCCGCATATATCGACAGTCGTACGGAGCGTGTCAGTATATACAACGAATTGCCTTCAAATTGAAGGAGATTTTCGCCGTTTATCTGGGGCTGCCTTTTTTGGACGCTGGTGTGCTGGGGAGGGGGTTTTCGTTTCGCTGCGTGCGGGTCGTCCTTTTGTAGTTTTTTGAATGTTTGAGTGGGGGGGGGTTGGGCGTTTTGTCTCTGCAGGTCGGCGGGATTATGTTTTTTGGCTCGCTTGACCTGAGTTTCGTTTTGACATTATGGGATGGTTCGGTAGTGCCGTTTGGCCGTGACGTTTTGTATCCCGCATGGCGGGTCACGTAAAAAGCACGAATTGCACGAGTTCGATGCACCAACTCTTAAATCTTGAATAGTTGACGAAATGAGTGTTCCAAGGGTCGTACGTGTTTACAAATGTATTCAATTGTTTTAGTGAATCCCACTTTTAATGCCCGTAATTACATTCATGTTTCCAGTTTCGAATCATTGTGCAGCTTTCATGAATTATCTTACTTGTGCAAGCAAAACAGAGCATAGTGGGGATGTACCGGCAGCCTATGACGGAATCGTACCATATTATTAGCACACTGTACATTTATTCAGAAAACAGAGTAACCAATTATTATTTGCATATTTTCCAGTGTATATCATTTACCGACACTTCCGACCAGAACTATGAAGGAGCAGTATTAGAATACTTTGTAAAGCCGTTTAATGCCAATGCAAACTGTTATTCCTCTTTAGAAACTGTACATTCATACTACCGTATGCTGAAATTGCAGTATTTATTTCTCAGTTATTCCAGTGTTTTGACCTCTTTCGAACACATCGCATCTGTAGTTTATTTTGGAAGCGAAATGCCCAAAGAAGTAATTCCAATATTTTAGGTTGATTTGCAAGCCAGCACGGAAGTGAAGAAGATGATGGGGTATTCATCTGTTCTGAAGGCATAACAAGCAGGGGAAGTAATGATGCTTACTGCACCTCGAAAACAACTTGATAAGTGAATACCTTGTATTTCTGCAACCGTTCAGCAAAAAAATTTACTCAAATACTACTTCGCCGAAAGGAAGTTATTCAGAGGTCCTGAAAAGATGTTTTCCACTTTTTGGTCCACACGTTTAGCGGACATCAGTACTAAAAATACCGCCGACGCTGAGGAGACGGTGTCCAGATATCATTCCATTGATTGAATCGAAGAATTAAGAAAGGTTACTTTATATTGTAGCGAAAATTTATATTCGCTATGTTTGTTTATTATTTCTATGTTTTTATCTTTATCTAATACCGGAATAAGCCGGTGAACTTCTTAGGCAAAGTTTATTTCACCCCACAATCGACCCTGTTTCGTCAGCTTTCATGATTCTCAGCAAGCCATTTTTTTTCCATATTTGCATATACTCGTGCGTTAAGCTGTAAAATGAATGACCTATTGCTTACAAATTGTTGCAATTATCCGTAAATTAGTTTAGGACACGAAACGGTTGTGTTATTCAGAGCTTAGTTCGAGAATTTAACGAAGGGCTAGGTTAGTGATCCCCGTCGTCTGTTCAACTGTGACGAGAGCGGTTTTCCGCTGGCAGGAAAAGCAGAGAAGGTTCTCGCCCCACGAGGAACCAAAAATGTGTACCAGTTTGTGGTAACTACAAACCAGCCCCCAAAAAGCCATCCACAAACAGAAAAACCCCCACCAACCCACTTTAGCGAGGATCTCCAGGAAGACTTGTTGTCTGGTATAGACAAGGCCCCCCTTCAGAGTAAAAACGATAGCTTGGGTTCGAATCTCTCCGTTGGTGAGCTCTGGACAGCGGTAGCAGCGATGAAGAAGGGAAAGTCCCCCGGTCCCGGTGGCCTCCCTGCTGAGTTCTATAGGACCTTCTGGGAGGTTCTCGGTGGGGACTTCAGAGACGTGTTCGCTTCCGCTATCGCTACCGCTACAGCGGGGTTGGAAATATTGTTCTCCTCCCAAAGTCGGGAGACCCTTTGGACCCAAAAAATAGGCGTCTAATAACGCTGCTAAATGTGGACTACAAAATCCTGGCCAAAGCATTAGGAAATCGCTTAGCAGATGTGATGCCGGATATTGTAGGTCCTCTCCAGACTTGTGCTGTGCGAGGCAAGTGTATTCAACATAACCTCTGGTTGATGAGAGACTTGATCGAATTTGTTACAGTTCGTGATTTGCCATGTGCACTGGTCTCTTTGGACCAGGAGAAGGCCTTTGACATTGAACCCAGTGTTTATTCGTTGGGTCTCGTTACTTTATAAGGACGTCACGAGCATTGTCACTGTTAACGGATTAACTTCTGGTCCCTTCCCGGTTCGAAGGGGAGTCCGTCAGGGTTGTCCCCTCTCCCCGTTGTTGTATGTTCTCTCGAAACGCTCAGTACCTCGCTGGACAGATGCTTGGGTTTTCGACCCTTCAATGTACCGGGTGGGGCTAGAGTTAAATGCGTGCAGTATGCCGATGACGTCACTTGTATTATGTCGGACCTCGCCTCCTTCAAGCCTTTATCGAAGGTTTTGGCCACCTTCCAAGAGGCTACTGGTGCCAGACTTTCCAAGACCAAAGGGCTGCGTTTAGGAGGTTGGCGCGGCCAATCCCTCCGTTCGATGCTATTTGGTGCATCTGGCTAGGTTATGGTGCCCCGGAGGCCACCACTTGGGCCGAGAAGGCTGATCAGGTGGAGGCAAGGCTCGACACATTCAGTCAGAGGTGGCTCTCCCTCCCTGGTAAGGTTACAGTTGTCAATAGTTTTATTGTTCCTCTCCTTTGGTATCCTGGTACGGTGATCGCCGCACCGGATCATGCCTTGATGCGATTGGAGTGGATCATTTTTGATTTCATTTCGGGAAAGCGCAAACCAAACCTTGTCAAAAGGACCGTTCTGTATAAGACCCCCTTGAGCGGTGGGCTTGGTTTGGTCCACCTACCATCTAAACTGCGCTTTCTCCTTTTGAAAGGTGTTTTTGTTGCGTTTGAGAATCCTTCGTTTTCCTCTTTTTTTATGTTCTGGGGTGGGTTTCTTTTTCGCCACCACTGGCCCGGATCCTTTTCCAATAACCGCCCAAAGGCAACACGCCCTTCTGGTGTGTATACTCAGATTGATGACTCACTTCGTAGAATCAAAGAGGGTGGGCCAGATGTTCTGCTGAACGTGGCCCCTCTGTGTTATACCCACCATTGTTTCGTTCAATGCTCGCGCCTGTTTGCCCGTCGGCTTGCCCCACCGCCATCCCTCCAGATGTGTGGCGGTCTGTGTGGTAAGTCACTAGATAGCCGTCTCCGGGACTTGGCGTGGAGGATTGCACATGGGGTCCTCATCACTTACCATTTTCGCCTAGTCAGGTGGCGATTAGATGATGGGATTTGTCCCCGTGTGGGCTGAAAAGCCATCGAGACTAGGCAACACATTTTGCTGGAGTGTCCCTTTGTCCGGTTGGTGTGGGAATGGTTTCACGCCTTCGTTATTGGTGTTATTGGTTGCACCCAGTGGGTCATTAGTAGTGATTTTGTTTTGTATGGTTTGATGCCCCCTGTGTGCCCAACCTGGGTTAGGGATCTGCTGTTGTTGTTTGCCGCTATAATCAGGAGACATCTGGAACAGAAGATGCCGTCTAGTTTTCGATGGGGACGTCTGGAGGGCCGAGGCTGTCCTCCCCCTCGTGCAAAGTGACATTAGGTTGCGCGTGGAGGCGGACCATGTACGGCTTCCGGACACTGCCTTTCGTAGACGCTGGCGCAAGCCTGTCGTCTATTATCGGGACGGCGTTCCCCGGATGAAATTTGGAGTAAGTTAGAGTTGTTAGGTGTGAGGGGTTGTGTGTGGTCGTTACATAAAATGGTTTGTTGGGGGGTTTTTTTGTTTGTTGTTTGGAGTTGGCTTTTTGGGGCTGGTTTGTAGTGATTTATTGTTTTGGTTCTGTTGGCCTTTGGGTCCGTGTCCTTTTCACGTCACGTTAAACGCTACGTTATATACATATGTGGGTTAGTGAGAGACTTGTGTTTTTGGGGTTGTTATACAGACTGGGATTGTTTTGTTTTTTTGACCTTTGGTCCATGTCCGTTCTCTTTGCACGTAAAAAGCTCCTATATTTATGTTATTTATTGTAAATATATATACGTTACTGACTTGGGTGGACATAGCAAAGAAGAACATAACAAGTCTCTATGTCCACCCAAGTCAGTAACCTTACATGGTGGCAACGATAGGATTTAACAGCAGCCCGGATTGAGAAGTCCTACGTTCTGTTCCGTTCGACTCATTACCAATGCTCACGACATGCTATACCGTCATTGTTATACATTGCAAGAAAAGTATGCAAGCAATGAACTGAAAATACGTAGTAATACTAGTAGTAGTACACAACGTACATACCGGACGACGCAAATTCCTTGAGGCTAACGTACCGCCATACAAGATTTAGACGAATACTGATGTCGTGGAAGATATATACTGATGTTGTGAAAGATGTACCTGACACAGTGACGATAGCCCAAGATGGCTAGAAGTAGAACTTGGGCAGATGGTACTACTAACGCCTGGAAGCTCCTGGAAACCAATCTCCACAGTGTATGCTGCATAGGAGGACGAAGCTACGAAGCCTAGCCTACTGTATAACATTGGACGATTCGGAGTATATACTCCTAACAAACTGATGCAGTAATTATCATGTCATAATTTAAATTTATCAGGTTGGTGAGTTACTTATTTACGTATTCGTAAACTGTTGCGTCTTGCGAATTATCTGGCATCACGCCACCCGTATTTGATTGGAGATCACATGATCGAAATTTTCAGAGTTAGTGTAAATTGATATTCACAGGCCCTCTGGCATCAAAATCACCAAAAGAGCTAGTAACATACCTACTGTTGTGGATGGGACAAGAAGACATTAGTATTTACCAAACATGGGAAGTGGATGAGAACACTAACGAAAATCCAGAAGAAATTTTCAAACGTTTCGAAAAACACTTTGAACCCAAGACGAACTATCGCTTAGCGAGATCAATTGGATGAATTTATTACACGATGCAAAATACAGGCAGAAAGATGCAAATTGTTTGATCGTGCAGAGTCGAAAGTCAGACTAATTGAGCAACTAATACTGGGGACCCCCCATGAGAGTGTCCAAGAAAAATTATTAAGTAAAGATGAGAAACTTAATTTAGAAGATGCATTAGATATTGCCCGTACCTTCAAAACTACTAAGGCACACATGAAAGAGTTTGCATCTGCAACTACTGAATTAGATTTGACTGTTGATTCTCTGCAAAAACAAAGAACAGGGAGTAATCGC
>JAIPMN010032407.1:0-21616 GCA_020650975.1 Apostichopus californicus
TATCATAATAGCATTCGGCAGTGTTTCTCACAATAGACCTTCATACAATTAAACAAAAAGACAGACCTCGGAAGTTACCCCTACAGGACTAATTAAACATTTCCATTTACATCCAGTAAATAGAGTCCTGCTTCTCTCAGAGGATGAGACCGCAACGGACAGGATATAATCCATCTCATGATAGGATTCCCTGCCACACGATACCTACTACATTAAAACACAGCCACAGCCAAGTAGGCGCTACTTCAATTGACTCACCAATGACATGAGTATCCCAGCTACACCTCAAACCCTAGCTCTCATGATGAGATTCTCTGCCACACGATACCTACTACATTCAAACACAGCTATAGCCAAGTAGGCGCTACTTCAATATGAATACAACACCAGATGACTCACTAATGACATGAGTATCCAAGCTACACCTCAGACCCTAGCTCTCATTATGAGATTCACTGCCACACGATACCTACTACATCCAAACACAGCTACAGCCGAGTAGGCGCTACTTCAATATGTATACAACACCAGATGACTCACCAATGACATGAGTATCCAAGCTACACCTCAGACCCTAGCTCTAATTATGAGATTCTCTGCCACACGATACCTACTACATCCAAACACAGCTACAGCTGAGCAGGCGCTACTTCAATATGAATACAACACCAGATGACTCACCAACGATACCTACTACATCCAAACACAGCTACAGCTGAGTAGGCGCTACTTCAATATGGGATACAACACCAGATGACTCACCAATGACGTGAGTATCCAAGCTACACCTCAGACCCTAGCTCTCATTATGAGATTCTCTGCCACACGATACCTACTACATCAAAACACAGCTACAGCCGAGTAGGCGCTACTTCAATATGAATACAACACCAGATGCCTCACCAATGACGAGAGTATCCAAGCTACACCTCAGACCCTAGCTCTCATTATGAGATTATCTGCCACACGATACCTACTACATCCAAACACAGCGACAGCCGAGTAGGCGCTACTTCAATATGAATACAACACCAGTTGACTCACCAATGACATGAGTATCCAAGCTACACCTCAGACCCTAGCTCTCATTATTAGATTCTCTGCCATACGATACCTACTACATCCAAACACAGCTACAGCCAAGTAGGCGCTACTTCAATACAACACCAGATGACTCACCAATGATGTGAGTATTCAAGCTACACCTCAGACCCTAGCTCTCATTATGTGATTCTATGCCACACGATACCTACTACATCCAAACACAGCTACAGCCGAGTAGGCGATACTTCAATATGAATACAACACCAGATGACTCACCAATGAGGTGAGTATCCAAGCTACACCTCAGACCCTAGCTAGCTTCGAAACTCGACGAAGAAGTTATGAATTAACGAGAGCGAGTTTATGTAAGACCTAACTTCCCAAACAGTCAATAATTGATTCTCTGTTGATTAATACGAGCATGAACCACCTTGTTTTATTGTTTTATGTTTCTTTTCTTCTCCCTCTTAAATTTAAATAAATATCCTGTTGGCATGACATCGATAACTAATACAAGGACAAAACATTGAAGACAATTTCAAAACCAAATTAATCATTACTTTCATTAATAAGTCAAACAATTATGTATATATATATTTAATTGACCTTGCTAACTAAAATACCCCTGAGTCATCAAACAGCAATTGTTTTTGTTTTTTTAATTCTTTAAGGTTAATACAGGAAATGAACAATGATACTGTTTTGTTAGGTAACAGTCAAACTTACTGTTCCTTGAAATGAGCTAAGACTTGTCAAAAATATTCAAACTACTAACGAACATCCTCTACATTCCAAGCTCAACTTTCTGTGCAATAAAACAAATTATAATTTGAGAAATCCAAATATCTCGCCATCTTTTAGAATTATACTCTTAAAGAACTCGTTCATTTACAGAGCAGCCCTTTCTGTACAAAACGGCTCCTCAGACCCTTCATTGTAGCTTTTTTGATAATGTTTTAGAATTTTTACTCTTTAAGAACTCGTTTTATTTACAGAGCAGCCCCTTTTTGTAAACTGGTAAAGACAGCTTCTTGGACCATTTGTTGTAGCTTTTTGATAATTTTGATAACTTTTGTAACGCTTTTTCATTATTATCTTAATCCCATAAACTTTTATATGTCTTAACCCTTAACCTGTATTTTTGATGTTCTGTATATTTTAATCCTATTTATAACTTTCTCTGTAAATTTATACTGGAATAAAGAAATGAAATGAAAATGAAGCCAACAAGACTTGCTACTGAACGCACTAGCAAGACCAGACAAAGTAATCGAAACTTACAGCTGAAAAATATGTCCTAATGACGACCTTCAAATTATCATATAGAATACTATTTATATGCCACACACAGACAAACATGATTCACTCGCTGTGAATCTGGCTTTGTAATATTTACTTTCACACGCGGTGATACAGCTTTCAAAAGAACACCGAACTGACACAGAATAATAGATGTCTGGTTCAGGGGGTAGATTAGGGGAAACCCCCTAATTTCAGCTCACATTAGTGATTGGTACAATATCTGGCAAAACTGATCAAGTTTACAAATATTTCAGGATTGAAACTTTGTAGTATAACGTCACTCTGCTTTACGACAAAGTTTCGTCGTTTCGAGGCGTTTGGTCAGCCATGTTAGCAATCAGAATGAGAATTGCAGATTTCAACTAGACAAACTATTAAAGACATTTTCACGAGATGATCGTTACTCAGTTCAGCAGCCTGGGAATATACATACAGTAAGTTCCATTCAATTCTCAACATTTGATCACCCGAGTAAGTGTCTTCATAATAGTATTATACGTAACACGAAACAAGGCAAGTTTGGTATATATTCTCAAAAACTCTTCTTTAGGATTTGAAATGAAACTTGAATAGTCCAGCTACTGTAATAACCTACTTTAAACCAACTGCTCTGAAGGTAGGATGACACTATATAAACTTTCTTAGTCATTCTGATTTCACAACTGTTTTCCAACAGCATGAAAGACTGAGAATCGAAAACAAACAGTGCCTGCTTTCGTAAATTACTTCGTTAACACATTAACCTACCCTTTATGAAAACTTCCCGATTTCTAAACATATTTTGAAGTGGAGACATGTATACATGAAACTGTTTTGTGACTGAGTTTTGCAATGTTCTCATTAATATGCAAATAAATTGAGGAGAACATTATTATCATCTACCTACACATATTATAATATGCTATTAAAGGACCTTTTCCTTACAATATCAAATGACAATGAATTAATTAATTAAATTGAAACCAGCCATGAAACTGATTGACTATAATCCAATAAACTGTTTAACAGAAGTGGCAACACTTGACCCAGATAATTTACAAAAAGTGTGTTGAGGTTACTGCAACTAGTTGTGTAGTTAAGAGAATCAATTTCACAAAAAAAAAACCTTTATAATGAACACACAAAAGTCCCAAACATGTACTGGTTTGTACTCATAATCAAACCATTGTACAAACTCTCTCTGCTTTACAAAGCCATTTCACCATGCAGGGGATATGTACTGGTTTGTACTCATTATTAAACCATGGTACTAACTCTCTCTGCTTTAAAAAGCCATTTCACCATGCAAGGGATATGTACTGGTTTGTACTCATTATTAAACCATGTCCTGTGCACATGTATGTTATGCATGGGAGTCGCATCTGATATGTCTTATTGATCAGCTTGATCTCTGAACAGTTATGGTGAAGTTACTTTCTTGCCCAAGATATTCTAGAGAGGATTAGTTGAAAACGTTAGGGAGTCACAACCCCAAACCAGCAAGAGTTACTTACCACTGGACTCCCAAGCAGGTGTCTGGATTCCCACTTACCTTCCAGCTACTAACCCACTCTGCACCTCGATGTGCCCCAACTCCTTGCCTCTCTCTATCACTGATATGTAAAATCTATTTTGTCAACTTTCAGTAGTCTTGAAAGACATCTTCTGTCCTTCGACAAAGGAATTTTTTTTTCCCAAAAATTTTTCAGAGGTTCAGTCAAATCCACAGGCAATGTCCTGCATTATTCTTCTTCCTTGGTTTCAATCCCTGGTTCTTTAATTGATATGTTTGTTTTCTTCAAAGTGCCTCTCCTACCCCTCTCTCTTCCTCACACTATCCTAACATTTCATTCACTCATGTCTTTCATAGATACAAGGAGTGTTAGCTCAGTGGTTAACGCCAGTGCCTTTCAATCATAAGGTCCCAAGTTCGAGTCACTCCAAGATTAATGTATGTCGTCCAGTTACAGAGTTGTTGACAATTGACAATTCATTATCATGGACGTTAAATATGAATCTAAGAGACTGACTTCGGTCAGCTTGCAGCTTTGATAAGCTAATGAGGCTTCTTCGCGAGTTCCTGCTTGCAGGAGGATCTAATATGCATACATACACATACATATAAACCACAAGTGCCCATTGCATGCTAACCTCAATCTTCTTTCTATCTGTTTATGCTTTTCTTTTATCTCCTCTCACCTTTTTATTGATGTCACAGCCAAACTCCAACAGTTTCCTGATGATGAGATGATGTCCGTTTCTAGCCGCGAGATGGAGTAACGAGCGTCCCTCCGGTATCTTCTCGAGAAGACTGGGCTGCTTCCTGAGGAGGACCTCAACGACGTCTAGACGGCCATATTGGGAAGCGAGGTCCAAGGGACTTTCGTCCTTCTTGTTTAGAACATCGGGATTAGCACCTTTCTATAAAATACGGGGGTGGAAAACTTCACAGGTTTACCCAAATTGTTTTTGACGGCTTCCGATAACAAATGTACAAATGGTCAATCATTTTGGAAGATTTGTGGCTGCACAGATGTGTGGGAACTTGAAAACAGATAAGCATATTCAGACCACTTCAAACTTAACAAATTTGGAATTTTTTGGGTATTTGTATAATTTACTACATTTATAATAATTATGTATTGCTCCCATTACACAACCTTTTATGTGTAATTTCATCATCCCCAGTGTGATTTTTATGATAAAAAGTAAAAAATTATAGTTGTCTTTCAACAGTTGTGTGAGAGATCTACTGACTGTCGCAATTTCATTTCCCATCTGCCTCTAGTCACCACCCCCCCCCCACCCCTGCAACTACAAATTCGGAATGATCTATCAAAAAAATTGAAGTCTATAACTTCAAAACCCACATTCACCAGACATTTGAAAAATGAATTTATTAACTTGTACTAGTATTATATAATCTATTCACGTATCCATCTCAGCATCATTAGGATATTATTACTGTATATTTAATCCTTACGTATATTCTGTATTATAAATATTTGTACATTTTTCTTTTCTTTTCTCCCAGGGAGTCTCCTACCTTGTTAAGTCTTTTTTTTTACTTTATAGGAGACTTCCTTTCCGATTGTACACAATTGGCGATAAAACAAATAAATGAATTTAAAAAAAAAATGTTAAAAAGATAGATTGCACTCCACTGCAAAGACAACAAAAATTTACAGGTAATATTGATCTAATATTTTAGTGCAAAACGTTTACAGACAAGGGGCACATACCTGTAGACAATATAAATGAAACATTGGTTATTACTCTCTCTTACCTCTAACAGGATCTCTACAACCTCTGTGTGTCCATACTGAGATGCAAAATGGAGGTGTGAGTCACGGTCATTATTCTGGTGAGAAGCAGAATAACAAACGTTTCATTTTTAAACTTTAACTTCTTGAACTTTAAGATTGTTACAAAAAATGAACGAACTTGTTTGAACCTCACATCTTATCGATTAGTGTAAACTAATTAAGTCTTTTATAATTAGGAATATAATTAAGAACTTTTGTCTGGTGGCCAGCTTCGTCAATATCATTTGCACCACCTTGGGAGGAACGCTTTCCTGCATTTCATCCACAATTACTTTACATAATACAATATTTGGAGAAGCCAACACTGTTTATTTAATAGTCGAAAGATTAGTCAGAATAACTAACAAGAACCCTCAAAGATTTGTAAGCTGTTTACCAATTAAACATAATTTAATTAATAGGTTCATTGCGACAGGTTTAGTAGACTGCCCAGAGGGTGTGTCCTCTATTTATTTATTTTTTTTATTTATTTATATATTTCATTTTTTTTTTTTGTAGAGGAGAGTAAGGGGAGGGGGGTTGATAGCAGTATATTGATCTTCAAAAATGAATTTCTGTCAAGCTGTAAATCTGTGTATGACAAATGCCTCAAGTCATGATCAATTGTACTTTAGGTATTAAGTCATGATCAATTGTACTTTAGGAATTTTGAGTTTTTTACTATTTAATGATACCAAAAATGGCCAGTTCTCTGGAGGATGCTTTGTTTAAGCATCTTGGAAGTTCTATAAATAAAATGTCAAATCTAACGAGAGAAAGGATCAAACCATCTCTTAATACAATCCACATTGCTCAGCGCTTCCTTAATGAGCCATTTAATTAATCCTGCTCTTCTCTGAGGAAATCTTATGGCTTCCACCCAAGGGACGCATCAGGAAGCTAGCTTGATTAAAATCAAATGATTCATCCTGTACTTCAACACTGTCTGTTAAATCCAGGAATAGAGAACAAGCAATATATAATATGAGAGGAGAAAAAGCCCTACATTTCAAACACAACTCATACTTTGCATATGTAGAATGCTCATCACATTAACGACAGCTGGTTTATACAGGGCCAGCTTTCATAACGAGTGACATTAACTCTCATTAGATGCACACAGTTAAGTGATTGAGTGAAAGGCTCTGTATGCACTCTTACCAATTGTCTTGGTATTTCCACCCTTCCACTAGAAACGACCCTACCACTAATGAAACACTATCACAGATCAGGAAATGAAGACGAGGTGGTGTTTAGCCTGAAGTAGGTCAGTGAGCGACCCAGTACTTAAATGTTACCAACTTTAGCAGGCTCAGTAGATATAGTGCATAGGTTGGATGGGGACAGGTAAGTATATGTATCACACTTTCCATGCCCCCCCCCCTCTCCTCCATGTCTAACCACCTCTCATTAATTAACTCAAGCACTCAGTGTTTGCTACAGTACAGTATACCAGCCATGATTATTATAAGTAGAACAGAATGGTCCAATCATTGAGCAATGGTCCAATGATCCAATGGTCCAATCATTGGGTCCAATCATTGGGTCCAATTGGTCCAACCAATGGTCCAATCATTGAGCAGTGCTAAAAAATCACCAAGTGCTCTCTATCTCTAGGCATGGTAAGATCAGTGCACTTGTTGTGGGTAGACAGGAAAGCAAGCAAATAGTGTAGTAAATACTATACTACCAATGACTCTGCACCCAGGGTCAACCATACAACTGTAATTATGTTTCAAAGATTGTGAATGATGAAGCCTCTACCTGTACTTATCTAACTTCCTGTTATTTACCACACATTCCTTTCATATCATATAGAAATCTTTATTTAAACACTGATCTCATATCTGTTTGTTCCTACCACCAATCAGCTTCCTAGAATACCTACTCTTGTTTACATACTCCTTACAATGCTACTATTGTTCATATACAAACATTCCAACCGTTTAGCAAACACTTTAAAGCTGTATTTTGTAACTTGTGTTGTTTCATGCATCATGTATTCCTTGCATCTTTTGTACCAAACCATGTAATACTCACACAGAATTTGCATTCCCCTCAAATAAAACCAGAAGTGGAAGTGGTGACAGCCATGTCGCTATTCATAGTTAACTACTAATTAACTATTTGATTAAATCTGAACATATTCAGAGTCCGGCAAAGTTAGTCAATTATGCGTTATTTTGCATTTGTGAACCTTCCGAGATTACTCTTTATTCCATTTCACACATTTTAATTTTAACAAAATGTCACCACTGTGCTTTGATGTATAGTACCTCGTAATTCTAGTTAACAGTAATAGGCACACTAAGATACACTTAGTGGCACACTAAGATACACTTAGTGGCACACTAAGATACACTTATAGTGGCACACTAAGATACACTTAGTGGCACACTAAAATACACACTTAGTGGCACACTAAGAACACACTTAGTGGCACACTAAGATACACAATTAGTGGCACACTAAGATACACTTAGTGGCATACTAAGATACACTTAGTGGCACACTAAGATACACTTAGTGGCACACTTAGATACAATTAGTGGCACACTAAGATACACTTAGTGGCACACTAAGATACTAATAGTGGCACACTAAGATACTAATAGTGGCACACTAAGATACAATTGGTGGCACACTAAGATACACTAATAGTGGCACATTAAGATACACCTGGTGGCACACTAAGATACACTTAGCAGTGGCACACTAAGATACAATTGCACACTAAGATACACTTAGTGGCACACTAAGAGTGGCACACTAATATACACTTAGTGGCACACTTAGATACACTAATAGTGACACACTAAGTTACACTCACCACAAGTTGGTGACACTGTCAACACAACATGCAGCTTTAATGCTTAAATACTGTACATTTAACCTTAGGAAGGCAAACCTGACCTCTTTATTATGGATTTGTATGATAAAATATACAGCACTATAACTATTGACTTTATAAATATGGAAGGATTTAGCTACAGTATGTTAAATGCACTGTTACGAGTAATATGAGAGTGATTTCTTCGAAGTTGCTGCCCTTTAAGACTACTGACCTGTTCGTTGACCAAAGACTACTGACCTGTTCGTTGACCTGCCCCCTTGTGATGCCCTTCATCAGGAGGGCATTCAACATGGCACTGTTCCCAGTCCAGGCTGCAAGGTGCAGGGGGGTGTTACCACGGTTATCGGGAACAATCGGTGATGCTTCGTACTTCAACAGCAGTTCAACGATATCACTACGACAACAAAGGAGAGGCAATATCAATCACACTATTGAATTTCATCTTGTAAATTTTAAAAGCAAAATGTCTATAATTCAAAATACTTGAAAACATGAAACCAATTTTTACCAAATAAGAGTAAATATCACAAGTGAAACAGTATTCTGCGTGATTTTCTAATTTTATGGTTCAATGTAACCCACTGAGAATTCTAATCAACGGACTGGAATAAACTAAATTTCAAATTTCAAACTGCACGCTATATTTTTCCGCCCCAATAAAGACAAAATTGATCAATGCTTTTAAACTTCAATTCATCTCCCCTAAAATATAGTTTTTTTAAATGTGCAACAAATTTTTAAGTTTAATACTGATGTTAATGACCTGCAACAAGGATATATTTAATCATCAAGGGTACTAATGTGTTTAATTAAACTGACGGTACTTAATTGGAAGTATGTCTTAATTATCTGAACTTGAAAACAAGAGAATCTGAAAGAAAATAAGAAAGACTACACCGTTAACCAACTTTGGTTAATGAAATCTACAGTTAGTTTCCCTATGCAGTGGAGTTAAGATATGTAGCAGCCTATCCATTAGTGAAACCAAAACAGATTGCTGAAGATACACACTGTGTATATTTACGACCTTTGACCTAGAAACAATGTCTTCTTTGCTACCCATAAGAATCTGTCAGTTGCTTTCATATTTAGCATTTGATCACTATACACAAAAAAAAAAAAAAAAAAACTAACCGGAACTTCAAACTGTCTGAATGAATGTGACCAAGGTTTTCATGACAAAATAAAATGCTATATGTCCAGTCAATGCTAAAAGTGGTCACTCTAATCGTTCAAACTTGACATGTATTTGACTGCAAACCTCAAAACTATTTTCCATTTCTGAGACGTTTCATGGTCAGATTAAAAACTCTATAACGCCCAGGAATCAAATGAGTTTGGAATCCTGCAGGAAAATACTAGCGAGGACTTTTTCACACACAGAGATGCAGAAGAGTACTAGCGAGGACTTTTTCACACACCGAGATGCAGAAGAGTACTAGCGAGGACTCTTCACACACCGAGATGCAGGAGAGTACTAGCGAGGACTTTTTCACACACCGAGATGCAGAAGAGTACTAGCAAGGACTTTTTCACACACCGAGATACAGGAGAGTACTAGCGAGGACTTTTCACACACCGAGATGCAGAAGAGTACTAGCGAGGACTTCTTCACACACCGAGATGCAGACGAGTACTAGCAAGGACTTCTTCACACACCAAGATGCAGGAAAATACTAGCAAGACTTTTACACACACCGAGATGCAGAAGAGTACTAGCGAGGACTTTTTCACACACCGAGATGAAGAAGGGTACTAGCGAGGGCTTTTTCACACACCAAGATGGGGTACTGATGACCTTTAAATACTGTCCTGTACATCTTAAACTGTGTCAAACCATCTTCTAGCTAAATGCACATTGCAAGCAATACTTCACTAAGCCTCCTCAGCACACTCTATAATGCAGGCTCAGTGAAGCAGAAGAAGATAATAACACTGTACTGCTACCCCTGGGATATATGACACCGCTGTGATATGTATCATAACTGAGATTATAAATAACCTCAGGGAGGAAACTGATATATATTAGAAGCAATAAGTCTTCCTCTCCCCCTCAATACTGTGCATCAACACCTCCCATGGAGCTCCTGAGCTTCCAGGAGGTTTTTATGGTTGGATGCTAGAAGAGAACAGACCATGAATGAAAAGGACATGCAGGGATTAAACTCCCACAATAATAGTACTGGAAACAGTGACCAATTTATATCCTGGTGTGAATCATAAAAGCAAGCATATACACTCATCCCTACAGATAATAAACCATGACCGCTTGTTAGTTCAGTATAGGCAAGTACAGTAGTCTCTTATACACTATGAAGTTATCCCTACACATACATAGCACCATGTCTAACTTTTAGCTGTTAATTCAGTATAGGCAAGTAGTCCCTTATATACACTATGAAGTTATCCCTAGACATAATGTGTACCACCATATCCAACTTTCAAATTATGTTACATGTAAAAGTGAATATGGCTGATTCGTTGCCATTGCCATCATCATCGCCATTATCATCGCCATTGCAATCCTCACCATCCATGTAGTTAACACAGCTTTCTGTTTCCAGTTTATTCTATATGGACAGATAGGCCTATATAATATTGTTACATTCTGTGAACTCCACTGTTCATCCCTGCAGATACAGTGCAGCAGGCCATCCTCATATAAATCATACTAAAACGCCACATTAAATGCAGTGGCGGAGCGTCCATACAGTCAGGGGGGACGGACTCAAATGGACTGCTGGCGCCCTTTTCATTTTTTTACCACTTTTTACTTATTCGCGATTATTTACTTTTTGATGCGCTACCTATTGACATTTGTCACATTTTGTTGGCAATGACAACTATTTATTCTTCGTTTATTTGCAAATTCACAAGGCCAGGAAAGGGTCATTTCCGGCGATCTAGGAAGTATCTTTACTCAAAAAATTTCTGTACGCTCCGCGCCAACCTGTGGTGGCGCTCCGCTTAGATAGTGTCGAAAGCACCCCTACAGACCATTCTTGCCCCCCTTGACCAATAACCCTAGCTCCGCCACTGATTAAATGCATTCCATTCTCAACACAAACTAACCAATCCCTAATGTCTACAATTGATTTTGGTTCTGATGGGTGGTAAAAATTGACAATGGGTAATAACTACCTCGTCGTGAATGTGTGATTATTTACTATAAACCAAAGTACCAAAAAAATATAATCATACTTTTACAAACATAAGGTTTTAGACGGAACCATATGCATTTAACCATATTGACATAAAAATAATAGTCTTCAATACTCATACAATTAATTTGAATCCTAAAGTAATTCCTTGCTCTTAATAGCTACTGTATGACACAATTTAATAGCTACTGTATGACACAATTTAAGAGCTACTGTACGACACAATTAAAGAGCTACTGTATGACACAATTTAAGAGCTACTGTATGACACAATTTAAGAGCTGTTGTGTGACACAATTTAAGAGCTACTGTATGACACAATTTAATAGCTACTGTATGACACAATTTAAGAGCTACTGTACGACACAATTTAATAGCTACTGTATGACACAATTAAAGAGCTACTGTATGACACAATTTAAGAGCTACTGTATGACACAATTTAATAGCTACTGTATGACACAATTTAATAGCTACTGTATGACACAACTTAAGAGCTACTGTATGACACAATTTAATAGCTACTGTATGACACAACTTAAGAGCTACTGTATGACACAATTTAATAGCTACTGTATGACACAATTTAATAGCTACTGTATGACACAATTTAATAGCTACTGTATGACACAACTTAAGAGCTACTGTATGACACAATTTAATAGCTACTGTATGACACAATTTAAGAGCTACTGTATGACAAAATTTGATAGCTACTGTACGACACAATTTCATAGCTACCCTGTACTGTATGACACAATTTAATAGCTATTGTATATGACACAATTTGTGAGTTACTGTATGACACAATTTACATCCAGTTTGTTTCTCCTACTAATAGTTATACAGTTATTTTTGTTGCAGTTCTTGGAATAAAGTTACATTTTGTGTCCCACAACTTTAAATGTCATTTTTTTTATTTCAAGTTGCTTTTCCCTCCGGTTCTTTTCTTTTTCATTTCTTCTTTTGTTATCTTTCCTTTGTTTTCTTTTTTTTCTCTTTTACAAGCCTTCGAACCCCATATATGTCCAACTTCATTGTTTTTTCTTGTCTTGGTTTTGGCAGACTAACAGTAACAGATTACAATAAGATTTCAGATCCCTAAATTCACCCCATTCCTTTGATTATTTAGAAAAGACTGTATGTATAGTACAGTCAACTTGAGCAAATGTTAACACCAAATGCAAAGTTCTTTTAATTGATTAAAAGAAAGTGAAACCATTGTTTTATTAGTACATTACAGAGGAAACACATTGTGAGCTCAAACACCTAACAACCATGGAGACATTTATCCATCAGCACCTATATAATGACTTCCCACATTAACATATATTACCTGTGTTTATTTATTAGCTACTATGTTTATACAGTAGGCTACTTCCAAAGGAAACCTGACTTTATTAATAATTAGTAGTCAGAATATAGGTATGAACAGTGACATTAGCTATATTCTGTACCTACTGTACAACTACTGTACATTACACATTGATATACATATATTACCTCTTACCATGTTAGGCTATTTATTTATAATTTTTATACAGTAGGCTACTTCCAAAGGAAACCTGACTTTATTACTAATTAGTACAGTCGGACTATATTGTTGTAGGTATAAACAGTGACATTACCTATATTGTACCTATACCTACCTCACACAATGATATATACTCTATGACTTCTTACCTTGTTAGGCAATTTGTTAATCATGTTTATACAGTAGGCTACTTCCAAAGGAAACCTGACTTTATTACTAATTAGTACAGTCATACTATATATAGTATTGTAGGTATAAACAGTGACAATATCAATATATATACTGTAGGCAATTTATTTATTATGTTCATACAGTACTTCTTAACAACAACCAATATGTTGCAAACAGAGTGTATTGAATTTCGTGATCCTGCACGTAATAAGGAAAAGGATTACATGCTTGCAATGTTCGTCAAACGGGGTAACAAAGGGTGCACCACGAGTCACTAACCGCTTGGTAATCCCTTCAATCATACCGTCCATCTTAGAACCCTTTTGTATGGATGCCTGATAATTTTTGCCATTGTTACAGGATTTCCAGCAAGTTACTGTTGGGGTCTATTTTCGGGAACAATTTGTTCTAAAGACGTGCCGCGGCATCTGAGTAATTGGCAGTACAAAGAAATGGTTAAACTTTACGATGTACGGTGAACGTTTAGCCGGCGGTTGGGTCGGTTGACCCGTAACCTGCACGGTCTTACAGAAGCTGCACCAATCATTAAATCTGATACAATTTCCAACCAAACTAATATTCAAAGCAATTTGACAAGAATAGTTTTCAAGATCCATCAGTAGGAGAGAGATCATTCAAGACATTTCATCATTAAAAGCTTGAAATTAAACAGGGCATTGACTCAAGTTTCCTCTCGTTTCTGTGAGTTAAGTTACTTTACATTGACTACTCTCATATGTCACCAATGTACAGTATGCAAAAAGGCTGGCTTTCCACTTGTCCTCAGACCTTATATGTTATACTGTACACAAATATTATATATATAGCTCTGCAAATTTGCATTGGGCATGTCAGTATGCATATATCATGCATGACTGAATTCCTCTCTCTGCTATTAAGTTTAGATTTATAGCCATTAGTACAATTATTTGGCTGTTCTTGTACTTAGTGCTCAGTTATATATCAATTACAGTAGTACAGTGTGTACAGAAAGTAAAAGCAAAACACACCATAATGTAATAGTCTAGCAATGTTTCAGTTAAATATCAAAAAAAATGTCTGTATATATGCCTTGCTACTTCAATATGGATTCAAAATGCAGTTTTCATTGCCAAAAGTAACAGGCTACTGTATGTTTTCTGATGTATATTTGCCAAATATCTTTAAACAATCAAATATACTTACTTTTAACCAGACTTTAGCGAAAATTTATACACTGTATATCACAAAATGTAGCTCAGCTAAACTCCTAAATTTCAAAAACAACCTGAATTGAATACATGTAGGACATCACAGTAAGTACTGTACTCTTGCAAATTTGAGCGACCTTACTACCTGACAACTTATGACTCACTTCTCTTCAAGTGCAGTGGTGTGAAGTTTTCCACGATTATTGACATGAATTAATTCATGAGTGTGTAATTTGAATCCCTTATTCACCCCAGCAGCTCTTTCTGGTGGGCATAAATTGCAGATTGAGGATGATGGTGATGATGACTGGGTGAGCTGGCTTCATAATTTGAATTGTTATTAGTGATCTCATAATCCCAGACGATATGTGCTATCACTGCATGTAAATGAGGGATTTGATCATATCTGGTGATGACACATTAATACTCATAAAATTCATGTCATCTAAAGAGATGTCATTCTTCTTAAGGCTCTCTGAGGTTATGACCACCAACTTCAGACCATAAAGTTTTTCATTAAATTTCACAAAGTGGTTGTGGCGTGTCTTTGTGCACTGGAAAACTTTTATCATAAATATAAAAAACATACAGAGATGGATATCTCAATTTAGATGAAAAGCAATATTAATATCGTTCATTGCTAACGCTTTCAGAAATGGTATGAACTAGAGCACCAATGGTGCAGAAGCTCATACCTTTTCGAGCTTAAAAATGTAGGGCCCAAAAAACTTTATGGCCCACCAAATTTCAGGCCATTTTTCAGATTCCACCAATTTTGGGCCCACGAGGGATAACCCCCCCCCCCCTTAGCAGAATCCTGGCCACACCACTGGCTATAATTCCTATTTTCCCCCTTTAAATCCTATTTTACCCGCTCTCTCAAACAATACCACTGACCTATCCTATTAAACTTTCTCCCCTCTACCTGAGCAGACATAACTTCACAAGCACTCCTTCCCAAAATTTTGGCTGGCTGCTTACATACTGTACCTCAGGCTCTAAGACTTCTAAGAATCGGCAAGTGCTGATTGGCTATAGGGCTCTCATGCTTACAGTTCAACAGTTCATAACAACTCCCAATCCTGCTTTAATTCCACTAACAGCCTCTGCAGAGCTTAACCACAAATGTAAACAAACACTGCAGAGACTGGGAGACAAATTAAAGGAGCTTTGGCAAAAAGGTGAAGGCTCAGATTTTTTTAAACAATGGGGAGTAATTGTAATTAATTAACTTTTGACCAAAAATTATTAGGCATCACCTTATTCATACACAATCCAACAATCATCAGTTCAACTTTGAATGTGATCAATCAAAATCTTGAAGAGATTGAGATATTTGAAAATATTACAAAGAATGACCCCCGATGACCCCCTAAATGACATTTGACCTCAATTTTCCGAACACCCCTCGTAACCCTCATCCCGAGGAACGTTGTGACCAAGTTTCATTATAACTGGCCATACACTGTACGAACGGAAGCAATTTGAAAATATAGGGCCGCAGCCCGGGCCACAAAAGACCCCTAGTTGATCTTTGATCTCAAATTCCTGAACACCCTGAAGGTAACACTTCCATAGTACTATCGTGACAAACCCTCAACATTGTACCATCGAATCTGTAGGAGAAGAAGCATTTTGCGTATTTCCACAAAATGGCCCATTACAGCCCACAGGTGACCTTTGACCCCAAATTTCGGACCATCTCTGATGGCCCTATACCCAATGGTCCTTGTGTCCAAGTTTCATGAAATTCCATCAAACACTGTGCGAGTGGGAGCGGTTTTACCAATTGTTGACGGATAGAGTGATAGAGTGATAGAGTGATAGAGTGATAGAGTGATAGATGCCGCACTGTAACAATAGCTCACACCAGCATGCTGGTATGAGCTAATAATAATTTAGGATGAGACATTTTACTCAACTTGCAGAGTAGTTTTACTGTCATGAAGGCAGTAATAATTAGTTAAAGTAAATATTGCATAGAAAATTATTGAAATAAAAAAGTAAAACAAAAATATCAGGATTTTTTATTCCTCTGGTTATTTTTTTGGAACCAGACAGGGATTGTATCAAGTCTTCAGGTGGCAAAACTGAGCCAGGCTTTTAATGAAAACGGGTACATGTGAATGACAGTACAGTTGCAGTATAGGTAGAGTTCTACACTGTTAACAAAATATTGTAAGCTTAGTAGATTTGGAGTGCAGATGTTGAATGGAGACAGGTACTAATGGAGTGATCCACATGACTGCAGCTTTGGGAGCGGCACAACTTACCTACATGTACATCACTTTGGGAGTAAGAACGCTGAGGTTGTGAGGAGAGGACAGGTTGTGAGAAGAGAGGTTATGAGGAGAGGACAGGTTGTGAGAAGTGGAGAAGTTGTAAGTAAAACAAGCAAAGTAAAGAGCCCAAACTGACTGGTTTGGATATTTACCAACGACTGTACTTACCTGTCTCTACATACATATGGACCCTAGAATAAGAACTCAGGTAAAGCAAGATTCTATGCGAAAAATTATTACACGAAGCAAGGAATGGAATTAAGCCAATTTCCCTTACAAGATAAATCAGGTCTCACTACCCCCATCTTCCTCTCCCAGGCCCAACATTTTGTACAATATACCTACCGATGTCCATTTAATACGGCATGGTGTAGAGGTGTGTATCCGGACCCATCTTGACAGTTTGGGCTGACACTTCTCCGAAAGCTACAAAAAGACAAGTAAGAAATCTGGTTAGTAAATAAATAGATTTGTCAACAAGTACTAGATGCACTGTACATAGTTCTTTCCTTGTATGCTATGCACAGGTGTACATACTGTATGTAGGTCTGTACTGCAGGTCTTAGTTGGAAGTTATATCTTTACAGTGGTCAGCTATTAAACATATTAGCAGTTCTTGAAATATGAGAATGTTTGCCCATTTTGATGATGACTCATTGATACCAATTTTCAATTTCAATTTCAATTTTTCAATTTTTCTTCAATTTCTTTATTCCAGTATATATTACAACAATTTATAACTAGGACACATAATAATGATACACAATAGACGTAAAATGTGAAAAATGTACCAAATGGATTTTAGTGATCTATACACCAGAAATTACCCAATTATGCAATGATAATTTTGATAGATGCCCTGACAAGCTGGAAAGTACTGACAGTTCTATTAATAACTGATCATATTTGTAGCTTTACTTTGAGTCTCTACAATCAGAAAATCTGGATAACATTAAAGTATGTACTGACAGCTTGCCAAAGTTACCAGGTCCTTTTCTGAGACACATTATTACTATCCCATAATTGAATAATCCTGACATCTGCATGGCATGTACAATAATACCATGAACGAGCAAACATTGCCAACAACAATTTAATAAATGTTCATAAAAAAATTAATTACATGAATTCCTACCAACACAATTATATACTGATTCTATTGTCTTTTAGCTGTCTACATTTCCACTCTTCAAAATGACTCTTTTTTAGAACTATGTATCTCCAACTTAATACATGCCATGTTTTGTACAGTACAATGTTGTACAGTACAGTACAGTGCAATGTTGTACAGTACAATGTACAGAACAATGTTTTGTACAGTAAACTGTTCCGTACACATGCAAATCCTCTGATTGCATACAAGTACTGTAATCTTGGTATTTTTCAAACTCCATTCTGCTAAGCTTAGATACAGTTAATAACTTCCTACCCAGATTTGAGCCAATCATTTGCTTCATTCATTCCTAAATCAATGTACAGTCATTGTAAAGTGATGAATGAAAAAGACAGTTAGCTAAATGGACAGATTCTGAATAAGATCAATACTGTATGTAATGCTGCAGTCTAAGCAGCCTATACAACCTGGTTGTCAATCTGCCTAGGTATTGACATATCATATAAGTAATCACAAGACTAGGTCTCCTATAGCTGTGTTAGGGTAACTATAACTTAAATGACAAAGTTCAGTATGACAATATTCATGTACATGCAATAAATATTGAAAACTTTATCTCAGAATGTTCATAGACTTTCCCTTTCCTTGGATTAGAAACAACTGCAGCATTGGGAGGGAGGGTTGACTTGCAGCCTGTATCTGTATGTATTCTCATACACGCTACAGTACAGTTTATGGGTTCTGTTCTCCCCAGCAATGCTTGATCACTCAAAATCACTCTCTAAGAACTCTAAATTATGTTATAATTTGAAGCTTTAAAAAATCCTTAAATGCAAGTTTACCTAATTCACTGTGGGTTAAGCTACAGTATACTAGGATCTGTACTGATCATTGTGAACAACAAACTACTGAATATTACAAATGTTACAACAAATCAATGCTTTAACACACACCGTTTGAGGTCAGATACTCTCTAGTCTCTGGTATTTCTTAACATGCCACATACAGATCAATGCACGCGGCATTACGATACCATTTTACAGTATTATTACCTGTGCAGCATTATTACATACAGCTCTGTATTGTAGTACTGTACATACTGTACTGCAGCATAGCCTAACTCAGGGTAAATTCTTTCCTTAGTATTGTTTATTATCATTTCTCATGCCTTGCATGCCAGAGGTGCAGTCCATTAGTATCTAGACCAATGGTCAATATTGCCCTCAGTCCACTCAGATTCTTATATAACCATTTCAATAACATTCAAGGTAAATTAACACCGTAAATCTTAATGGTTTATAGAGGAAGTATACATCGTGTGCTTGACTTCTGTTTAATGAAAGTGATTTGTTGTAGCATTGCAGATTAATGACTGTATAAACAACTCACATCCTAAAAATGTAAATTGATTACACATCAAGTATCACCACTTCTACAATATCAACTAATACCTCTAAGTATCTGTGTGTGTGTGTGGGAGACAATTAGGTTGTGTGAGAAAATGTGTAGGCCTAATGTACATAAATGTACATACTGGCATAGTATGGAATTAATAGACACACACAGATCTGTCAAAACTCAATCATTTCAATTAACACGCTTACATATATCAATTAAAACAATTCCCAAACTGACTCCATCTCTTACATCATCATATTTGATAGCCAAGAAAGGAACTTTCTCCTTTCAAAAGTTACTTAAGACCCAACCATCTTTTCACTTGTTCTTTTGTAAATTAATCTGCTTTCTTTGTAAAGCGCCTTGAGCAGTGACTTTGTCTACTGATTTGGTGCTATATATAGGTCTCATTTATTATTATTATTATATTAACATGAGACTGAACTAGTCAAGTTCCAAACTTTTCAAAGTTTCCAATCTGCCTGTTTTGCATGTGCTTAATTACGTTTACAACTATGAAAATGTCTGAAGGCAAAAATCGCTAGAATCGAACAGAAACACTATGAGGAGTGTACACTGTACATAGCAGTTTAAAAAAATTGTAGATCAATGCTAAAAATTATCATGAACTGTTGAAGTATTTAATGCAAATGAGTGCAATTCACTAATTATGCCTTAAACTGATCATTTGTCCATGTAAGGACTAGCTGGGAATTAAGATGGCTATGTGACGAAAGATATTATGCATTTTTATGCAATTTATGGCCAAAAATTGTTCAAATGAGCACATATTCTAGAGAATATGAATTCCAGTACAACTATACCTGAGTTCTAGAGATCTTCTCTAATCATACGTTAACGTGGAGGTAAACGTAAAGTGTTCGATAATAAACTCGAATTGTGGTTTTCATACCTTGCAGTTCTCTCCACCATTTTGAATATTATCATTGCAAAAAAAAATAACAATATCTGGAGATAAAGTTTATCTCTCTGGCACAATGTCCCTCCACCCCACCCCCCCTCACCCTCCCCCTCCTGTCCCACATGCACACACACACCTTGCATTCAATATTCATGACAAAAAAGCTTATTGTGCAAAACTTAAACTAGATTTAACACAAATTTTAGTAAATATAGAGATTTGAATACATCTTTAATACTGAGTTGAAATGACAGTAATTGGCAACATTAAGTACTGTATCATCTATCATTCAACATTGCTGATATCCCAAACACACACAGTCAGTAGAACAAATATTATCTGACTTTTGACCTTTGGGGGTCAAACCTCTACTCTCAACTTCCAAATTGCTCATGCTGTGATTATATTTTACTGTTAACAACCAAACCATAGTAGTGACTAACTCTAAATGTGCCTCATGAATTCAAGTCTCTTTTAAATGACAAAGGAAAAACAATTGATTGCCAAGCCATTAATTTGAGGAGACTATAGAATGGAAGATATAAGGGATAGATGTGATGTGGTGTGTTGTGTAATGGTCCATGGAACATAGACATGTCTCAGCCGGGTAATATTGGTTACATTATTTATGAGTCTTTTTCTGTTCATACTGTACCTTTAGTAGTACTTATCGGCCCTAATCATGATCAGACCATAACTTGTAACATTTCTTGTTAGGTTATATATTACAGTTGCCAGAATTTAATAATCAGTCTATATCTAGTGAAGGTCAATGTAAATTAACATAAACTCTTGTAACATTTTTAGTTGAGCTACGACCATATTGTATATATACAACATTAGAAACGTGCACAAACATGTACAAACAATAGAAACATGTACAAACATTACAAACATGTACAAACATTATATACGTGTATAAACATGTACAGACATTAGAACCATGTTCAAACATTACAAAAATGTATAAACATTACAAACATGTACAAACAATACAAACATACAAAATTGCAGGAAAATCAAGCCAGATCTTTGAATGAAGGATTGCTGTTACAAACTTTACATTTGAGGACAGTGCTAAAGAACTTGTTTCAAACTGTTGGGCAATGTGTGGCCATTCTTCTTAAATTCTAAACATAAATATGGCCAATCTGATATCGACATACTAGTATTACACTGATCCACTTTAAGGTGGTCAAGTTTATTATCATTTTCTTTCTTTGGAATTCACATATTGTCCTACCTTGGAACAGAACATAAATTTAAAATTTGCCTCTGACAACAATCATCTGGTCTGTTCTTAACAAGGTTGACATGGATGGATTCTCCCACTATGTAAACATTCCAGGCCCAAGAGATA
>JAIPMN010032408.1:0-11036 GCA_020650975.1 Apostichopus californicus
TATATACTGAAATGCAATGGCCTTTGCTAAACAGTCGTTCCAACGTTCTAATCTTGTATTGAGATGACATGTAAATATGAACTTTTCGTAGATCCGTTAAAGCTGCTTCGTGCGATCTTTTCGAGACTAGATATGCGATGATATATTTTGTTCTTATTTTAATATAGGGATAACTTTCTCAATTGAAGTTAACGTTGCCTGTAATTCTTGCACGTAATCTGTTGATTGCGCATGCGTGACTCTAGATATTATAGGCCTATACCCATGGGACCTGTAAAATAAATCGCACGCCTTTATGTCATTGTGTTGTTTTAATTTGTGGGTGCCTCTCAATTCCATAACAAAATATTTCCTGCTATGCTACATACATACTTTCCCCCTTTTCCTCCCACGACTACAAAATCCTTTGGCCTTATGTCTCTGGAGCAGTCGAAAATACCCGTTTCTGTGGAAGTGTAACACACTTTCATGGTTACACTATAATGTTCCAGCCATGTGATTGAGCATTTGTGTTGCTTATCGCTTTTAAGTCTGTTATGCATGTAGTGCAGTAAGACTATAATTCCGACGAGAGACGTGGAAGGAGATGGGAGGCAGTGGCGGACTGGCCACACGGGCATTTGGGCAATGCCCGGTGTGCCGGTGGCCCGGTGGGCTGGGGAGCCTGGTAAAAATTACAGCCCATTTTCACAGTAGTTAATAGAATACAGACGGGCTGTGTAGAAATATATTTTGAACTGTGGGAATCAGCTCATGAATTCACCATATAGTTAGTCTGTTAGTTCGTAACAAAAGAACGTGCTATTGGCAACCCGTCCGTGCTAATGGATTTTATTTTTCATTTTTTCCAACATGTTGTCACAAAATGCTTGAAAAACTAAATAAAAGTCAGTCTAAAACATATATTTATGTCTATTTTGTTTTAAGGTTTTAACTTTTCTCAGTTTAATCACGTGTAACTTGTGAAATATAGCACCATTTTGCATCTATAGGCATTCCTTAACTTCAAAAAATCTCAATGGGTAGGGGGACACCCCCTCCCCCAGGACGGCGATCACTATGTAAGTAACATATCAATGAATATTGGGCTGGTGTAGGTGAAAAAAGGCCCGGGCCGGTTTTAAGACCCAGTCCGCCCCTGAAGGGAGGGGGGGGGCGGGCGAGGGAAGGAAAGTTGTCGTGCCTGTAAGGGACTACTTTTTTCCAATCATTATTTGAAAGGTATATAGAAGTAATCAAACGAAAACAGTGATATTAATATATCAGCAAAGCTGCATCGTGACGTTTATCATTTATATGATATTAAATCATTGGTTACAGTAACCAATACGTTAAGCACGTAACGTATTCACAACATGAGGGAGTATTATTTCGTGATTACAAGTCCCATACGTGGCAGAATTTTTAATTATGATAGTCCAAACTATATTGTTGTGGTTGATATGACTGTATTATATACGTACGTATAAACTAACGGTATTCGTGCGCGCATCAGATAATATATGTATACGCGCGTATTGTTTTCATGCGCATACAAGGTCCGTATGAAACGCGCCAGAAATCAAATTTATACCACAACATTATGATTTTGTAGGCCACGCAAGGAGAAGTGAAACAACTTTTTAGTATCGGAGTAACACACCAATAACACAGTACATATCTGTGTGTATGCTGAACACTGACTTGCTGGAGTCTGACATCAATAAAAGAATAGAAAGATCGCGGTAATCCTCTTCACTATAAGAGCTTCCTTTCCGCAAGTATTCAGACCGTCCTTATACAGGAAGGAGACAAAACTGTTAATCTTTGGCAATCGATAACTGACCTGAAGCATTCTGCAGAAGCCATTGTCAGGGTGGCTGACTTAACTAATAAATACACCAAGGACCCAATTCTAGGCTATCTACTAACTTTATGTTTGATTATAAGACCGATCGAGTATATGTTGGTTACACTTGTGAAAGGCTGTTATTGTACAGAGACCTCTATCTATATATACAAGCGCGTCATATTCATGAGCAATCGCGTGGACAATAATACGAAAGCTCCTTCATGCAATTACACCGTCAAGTGATTAGGTACAGTCGAGTCATGAATGTGAACACTTGTTCTCAGTGAAGGAAGGACTAATTATTTGGATTATTAGGATATTCTCTCCTTCATCCTTTGGAAAATTCGGTGAGTTGTATGTAAGAACAGCATCAGCAGCAGTTTAACAGCCACGTGAAACAATGTAACATTTGTTGGTCGTAATGAATTTTACACTGCTATAGGCTCTGTATATAATGCTACTTGATATTCGAACAGAGTCATGATGGGGATCTATACAATTACAATGACCCAGTTATATGTTCTATGTTTATATGAAAAGGTTCGTAATAAATTTATAGACTAAGCTTAGATAGAAGATTCCGTATCGGGACTAATTAGTTAATGCCCAACACTGTAAGCTTATTATGGCAGCATACTGTCACACTTATTATATAGGCATACACCTATTACATTAAAGCATATTACTATGCAAGAAATGTAAGAAAATACAGGATTTTACTACAGGCTTTGGATCGAGTTGTAGGTACAGAAAGTAGGCCTATACAGTTTATAAGTTTCTCTCACTAGGCATATGCTGTAGCTATGTGATTCAAGTATTGTAAGTTTTTATAGAGCCATAATTGGCCCTGTTGATATAGAAAGCTTTGAGTGTTGTTTTTTCCATCTCTTGCAACATCTCTGGCTAGTCATATTTAGCCTAAAGGTCATATCGTGCGGATCTTTATTTTCCAATGATATTTGAAACTGCAATGACATACTAAACGCCTCTTTTCGTTTAACGAGGTTTTTTTAGTCTGTTAAGGATCATGAATTTATCCGTTTCGTCGTAAATGATAACTGTAGTATATGTCAGCTGTGGCATCTTGAGTCCATCATGATGCATAAAATTGAGCTTATCCGATATTGATGGACCTAAAGTATCATAATACGTATCCCTGCCATATCGTAGGTTCCATAGCCGCATGCATGTAGCCTGTTCCCAACCCCGCACAACGTGTGTGGGGATTGGGCGGTGGGGTGGGGACAACCCATCCATTGCTAGGCATTGCATCAAAGAAGATAAAATGTGGTGTGTAAGCACGGTCAAAAAAATACCTGTTTGTCACATCGTATTAATATTTGATTTATACGTTCCCTGCGGCGTAATCCTCGATTGCCATTTTGCCCTTTAATTATGGTGTTAGTGGGTGGGGGAGGGGTACTCTCCTTTCCCTATGGTAAGTATCGTCCAAATGCTATCTACTCGATTAATCGTGTCTGTAGGGATTTGCAAAATATCTGATGTCACAACTTCTTGATGGAAACCATTTTGGAGGAAGTGGCTGATGCTAAGGGTCCACGCGTATATGCATGGTAACCTCTTGAGTGAGCTAGAAATTAAAGTGAAGTTTGTCCGAACATACTTTAACAAATTTGAGCAATCGAGTATAAACTATAATGACTAATCTGACTAATTGTTTAAATTATGGATGCATCCGAGCTTGACTATTCTTCTAAAGAGAAGTAATTCATGGTGTGTCATAAACTGGTGCCTTTCCACTTCCGCGTCATGTAGCTATGTCATGGAGTGAAAGGTCACAGGGGGGGGGGTGTGCTTTACCTATGAGGTCATGATCGTAATTTAGGACTCGAAGAAATTTAACCACGCAGGAGTTGTTCATAAGATAAGCACCACAGGAGACAACAAAAATAGCTCTGTAAAGCCACAGTTATTTACTCCATGCTTAAAGTAAACACATTAACTATAGTCTAAATAGCCGGGCGTCATCTGTTGACTTTCTGTGCTTCGTTCGGTATACTATATAGTTTAAACACCAGGCAATACAACTGACACACGTAGGCCTACACACTGTTTACTATATAATCGCTTCATTCAATGTGTTTGACGGTTGTAGCTTCAAGAAGTGAAAAGGAAGTTTATTGCCCCTTTTGCCGTTGTATTTTTGTTTTTTTGGGTAAAATTTCACCTGTTTTCACCCCACAAATTATTTCAGAAAGAGGCTGAGAAATGGTAACAAGTGATCGACGGGAAACCATTAGACTTTTATGGCTCAAAAAACATATTCTCAATATAGTATACAATACTTTATATTATAAAAGTGGTGCTGATCAAGGGCGTAGGAACAGGTGGGGCTGGGGGCGCCAGCCCCCCCCCCCCCAGTGAAAAATATGATGGGGCGGAAGTATCATTCCGCCCCCCCGCTCCGCAAGTCAGAAAACCCCTTTTTCATTTCCAAATGAGAAAAAAATCTCATTTGGAGCACCAAATTGCATCTAAAGCCAGGTGAAAATGCAAAATTATTTACAAAATGGAGTGGGTGTTGAAGTGTGCTATATTGCACCAAATTGCATCTGAGGCCACCTGGAAATGCAAAAAAAATCCAAAAAAAGACCCCTCCCCCAGGCCGGCCATCAGTCTTCAGCCCCCCACTCAAAAGTACTTTCCTACGCCACTGGTGCTGATAGTCTTGAACTTATGATGCTGCTGTATTGTTCAAATGAAGTTAAAAGAACGTGTTTTGGTTGAGTTATTAACATAAATAATACAATGGAGTAACATTGACATTTAGGTCTATATGTGAGGAGTCGACGCCATCTTCAATTTAGCCTTACTGAGAATTTTCAATCTATTCACCTGCACAGAAGTTCATTGACTAGAAGACTGAAGTTCAGTCAATAAGAATGTTCAAATTATCGCTATCACCGTGCAGTTTGACGCACAGAGGCGCACACTAGACTGTAGACTATATACAACTATGATGTAGAGTCACTTGTGAATTCTGTAAACGTCATTTTAATCTACCAACAGTAAAGCTAAACAACTTACATAATGACAGTGTTTGACTTAGATTATATCCCAGACGTTTTCCTTTTGGCCATTTTATGACCTTGTTTCCATAACGATGAAAAAGTCAAGAATTGGTTTTTAAACTATTATAGTCCAACTTTGGATTTATGTTTAAAGCACAATGCCCGTGACTGTAATGAAATAACTGTGACGCAATCATCAAGACAAAATTCTGGTATCGCCATTATAAGAATATATATCTTCATGCTTGGGAAGTTGTTTTCCTGATGTATATACGTAACGGCTATAGAAAAACAAATTGACGTAGCAGGTTGTGTAGCCTACAGAGTCAATTAATTCATTATGATGAAATCAATTTAAACCGTCGTTTTGGTGGGGTGAAGGGGAGGGGGTGGGTCGAGGTGGAGAAGAGGCGCTGACATGAAAGTAATATATGAAATATTTACGTCTCAGATTTGCTACCTGCGATTATGCCAGCTATATATTTGTATAAATATGCATCCATCTCAATAGGCTGACACCAATTACAATACTCTTCAGTTAACTTTTAGGCTAAGTACGTAACGGTGTAGAATTGTTCTCATAACTGGCCTCTCTCATCCGTCTCCTCTCAAATCAAACGGTGCTCAATTTAAAGGGACATTGCATTGACACAACACATTACTTTGCTTAAAAGTATGATTTCAACACTGAACATGAATGTTATTATATGCTAGTAGGCCTAAGCTAACATAATCTTGCATGTTGCAACGTTGGCTACATTTACGTGTAGCCTTGGACGTATACTATATTGCCGTTTAGTTTATTGCACATGTTGTTCTTCAAAGATAAAATCCCCGGTCTTATCTGGGCAAATTTCAAACTCCATGTTGAACTGACAATATGTAATGTGAGGTGTACGTGCTGACAGACACCTAAGTATACATCCAATTGTTGGACTATATACTATAATGACAGTCTCTGCAAGGTATATAGGCCTACGTGCATGCATGGGCATGGTTGACCCTATATGAGGACGAATAATATCGAACATACTTTGACTAGGGCATTAATCATGTATTCTTAACTGATGAATTCACCATTTTTGCGCACATATTATCTCTTCGATAGTCAAATGTTTTCAGAAATCTGCTAAGTGTGGGAACCGCTCTGATAAGCTCACCAGGGCCACTCTTTTTGCTGTTTGTAGGGCAGTGCGGGTGCGGATCCTGGGGGATGGGGTGGGGGAGAGGGTGGTCTCCCTCTTTTCTTCAAACGCACACACAAATTGCAAAGGTGGCCTATATGACTATTAGCACAACGTTGCGTTTAGACGTGGAGGATGCTCCCAGATCCACAGTATTGGTAGTTCCGCTTTAACGACCCCAGGGATGTCCCCCACCCCCGGTATAATCTATGGATCCCTCACGTGAAGTGTGTTTCTTAACATTCCAGACCTGTGATAAACAGCACTATACGATACGGTTCGTGGTTCTACTCAGCCTGACAGTTGGTATACATATACGCTTTTCATTCGAAATTGAAGAGAAAATATACGATTTTATGATGCTTCAATACATTGATCTTCCTTATAGGAGTCATATTTACATAAGGAACAAACGAATATGAGTGTGCAAGACATGAGAGATTTAATGTGTATCGAAGAGCTGCATTTGTTTGAGAATACACATATAAGCTACTTGTCACTGGTCGATAAGATTTGTGAGTTAGTTGGACCGCCGTGCATCCCTGAATGTATACATTCATGTACAGGTAAACACCTAATACTGAGTATAAGTCGTCGGCATATAAGGATCAAGTTGCCTATTGTCATTTGTATTTGATTAATATTAACATATACTGAGTGAGTGTCACGGCAACGAAAAATTTGGCATCATTTATTGAAAAGATTTGTGATGACGTAAACCTATCTATAGTTAAAAATGATAAACCGCAACCATCCTCATTGTATAATACATACTCACTATATATGTATAGGTTCGGTTGTATGCAACAACAAAAAAACAAAAATACAAAATGGCGACTAAAGGTAAAAATAACTGTTTTATCAAAGAGAAATTTCTCTTTGATAAAACAGTTATTTTTACCTTTAGTCGCCATTTTGTAACGAGGGGGAAGTAATTGTACAAGTGTCTCTGTCAGCAATTAAGGTAAATCGTTTGAAGGCTACCTATGATTTCTTTGACATTATATTGGGTAGAATACGAATTGCTTTCAGTCATAGTATTAAATAATTGTGTGTGTGTGCATGTGTGAGTGTTTACTGTTAACCTATACTAAAAGCTTTGTAATTTTATAACCATTTAGTGTTAAGCACTCCGTGTATTCTCGTATACAATACGGTGAATTGATAACACAAAGCTCTCGATATCTGTCTATTCATTTTAGGTGATCAGGTATGTCAGAAGTAAGGTCACTATACCATATAATTCAATAACAAAGTACTATAAGTTTGTACTGTTTAACAAACAACCAGTTTGGTCAACAAGAAATAGAGTTTATAATGAACTTGAAGATAACCTTACGGTTATAATACACATAAGAAACAACATCAAAATGCAAAAATCGATGAACGAGAAAGGCGCAGAATTTCTGTAACTATTTATGAAGATGAAGGTCATTTGTTGACGTCTTACAAGTAAGCAAGCAAGAAAAAGAACGAGTCAATAAATAAATAAACAAAAAAGGAAAAATGAAGAAAGGAGGCAAAATATAGCATCCTGGATTGACTATATAAATATTCCGTTCGAAAGTCCTCAGGCCTTTCAGTTCACTTTGTGTAATATTTTTGTTTTTATAAAAAGAGAAAGCAGGTACAATTCTTTCTCCAAACTGTTGCACAACTTATCAACAGCCGACACTGTTGCACTGTCAAGCTATTAATTAGGTTACGCCTGCTATAACACCATGGCATGTTCCCTATATGTGTATGAGCCCCCTTTAAGGGGTAGATATTATTAGCCCTTGCGATACCCGGAAGAAAACGACACAAAGCACCGGATGTCGATGTGCTTATAAACTGTGAAGAATATTTCATGTCATTTCTTGCTCAATCAGTAAATGTGTCTGCTGTCTACTCCCAAAGCACGGATCATTGGTTCCTTTCGACTTACATGACATAATTGTTTATCTTCATCAGTATAGGCCAATGACCTATATATGGGACGGTAATGGCCATACCAAGTATATCGTTATCAAAAATAGCAGCCTATCAGAAGTCGTGAAACTACCTAATTTGTGTGTGTGTGTGTCGGTTGAGATTCGCGCTTGTTTTCTGCCACCGGCACGACCGAGCACTTCGTTCATGTCCAGGTATAGATTTGGATATATTTAATCCAGCTGCCCCTCTCTCAACCACATGTCAATATAACTATATGCGGTATCCAACCAATACCGATGCAACATAACCTCTCGCTACCAGGCGCGGCGGAACGGGAGGGGGGGGGGGCTAATGTGTGGAGACTATCTAAGCGGAGCGCCACCATCGGTTGGCGCGGAGCGTACAAGAAAAGTTTGGGTTTTTCAAACCCCCAGATGGCCGGAAACGGCACTTCCCGAGTGTTTTATGCTGCGAATACGTAGCCCTAAAATATGGGTCTCAAGCCTGCAATTTCGCAGATTGCACGTAAAAATCTGTAAAAACATTGTAATTTGTATATTCGATGGTGTTTTAAGAGAGAAGCTATTACTCGTAGTGTACTCGCAAAGACGTTTTTGAGTGTAGTAAATTACTACTTGCAATTAAATGCAATAATTAAATAAATGTCATAAGAAAAATCAGAAAGCATTTCTTAATGTCAACAAATGGGTAATTCCAAAACCATGTGCAGTTGCCAACAAATTTCTATGAACCAAGCACTGTCACGAATGCATATACCCTATACAGTACAGGTGAAATGCTAATATTGTGCTTTTGTTCGTTTAATCGTTGATTGCGTTTAAACATAGAACCATGTTCCACGCCTTGCGTGTACTCGTAGTGTAAACGCAAAGTTTGATAAGTGTAGCGTTTAGCTTATTACACTCTTATTTAAAACACTAATATTCGCAGATGCACGTTCGGAGCCTTGGTAAATATTGGGGGGCTTATCATGCATTTGCCCCTCAACTTTTTCATTGGGGGCTCAGCCCCCAAGCCCCCCCCCCCGGTTCCGCCGCCACTGCTCGCTACTATATCTTGGCGGTTAACCGTTCGTCGTCTTTTCAGTGTTACCAATTGTTGCATGTAATTTGATGTAAACAGTTCCGGTTTTGCAATCTACTAGCCTAGACTCTGTCTGCCGTTTGCTCTGAGAAACCTCAATCCACTGACTGATCGGGGAACCCCTAATTCACAGGGACCCCACCACCACCCCACCCACCCCACCCTCCCGCAATGACGCACGGGGAACCGAACTCTGTTCTGTATAAATGCCCATCGGAACCATATGGCGGACAAGAGAGAACCGAAACTGTTTCAGCAACATATAAAATCAATGTGAGCCAGTTGGGAGAAACATATACTGAAGCTTGTTACCTCCATGGTATAATGTATAAGCGTGGCAATTTGCCAGGGGCCTGTAACGATAGCAACCTATACATGCTGCTACAAACAGATCTTAACGTAAATTATACTTATAAAATGTCACTGATATGAACCGGGCTCACCTGAATGAAGTGAGGTCATGCATGGTGCAAACCGCAATCGTTAGGTCACCAGTGCAAACCCTTTATGTGCCACATTTCTAGACCAAGTTTAAATTGTTTTGATCTTCGATGGTTTTAAGCGGAGTTAAAGTTTGACAATTTGTGAATTGGAAAAATGATAAACCAAACAAAGCTGCATTTTTTGTGACGTTTGAATAGGACCACTCAACATCCTTCATTATCTGATAAAGTGATGGGGGCTCTTTGAATTAGAGATAAAAATTACGTGCCTTCTTCTTGAATGCGTTTCGAAAAGAAACAGCGTGCAGAAGGACGGTGTGGGCATGGACCCACCTTCATCGGCATTGGGGGACTTTCACACTGAACTAGAATTAGACCACTCCTCGGCGATTGTGCACCCATATTTTCAGCCTCACACAATTGTATTAGTATGTACAATAGCACAACCAGTGAGATGAAACCTAATTTCACACCTAATTTAAAAATAATCTTAATACGCCCCAGAATGTCTTCAGCGACCCCATGACCACACCCCTACCACACCCTTCCCTTTTATAAAATCTTTGATTCACCTCTGGCTCTTCTTGCCCATAAGTTAGTCAGGAGTTTAGAACCCCCCCGCCCCCCACACCACCACCCTTGAAATAATGTGCATGTCACTGCAGTTATATATGAGCGGGTAGTTGTTATGCCGGTGTTCATCCACGATCACCACACTGATTGACCATGAATTAGATAGATAGATAGATAGATAGATAGATAGATAGATAGATAGATAGATAGATAGATAGATAGATAGATAGATAGATAGATAGATAGATAGATAGATAGATAGAGATTTATTTCGTCCATAAGATATGGAAATTTGTCGCCCTGCAGCAAAACACATAAAAAATCAAAGTTTTAAAGTTACATACAGAATACAGTTAAATAATAGTATAAACAAAACACAAAAAAGTTGAATGAAAAGGTAAAAATATCAACAGTAACAATATCCATACATGTGAGAAAAATATACACATATATACATATAACAAAAACAAACAGACAAGACTATAAAACAAAAGAAACCTATCCAACAACCCTCTGGTTGAAAAGAGAAACAGAATTGGGTAAAAAAGAAAACCTGAATCTGTTATGCTTAGACCGTGGCATGCGAAGTCTGCTGCCTGAACGGCAGAAAACATAGTTCTGGAAAGAGGATGTGTTTGGTCTTTTAATATTCCATGGATTTTCTGGTGCACCATATCAATGTAGAGTTCATAGACAGTTTTCAAACAAATATCCCTACCAATAGTACGTTACCATATAGGCCTATACTCATAATCATATATACGACTTCCTAACTTAACCCTTGTAAAGGGTTTACTAAAATAAACTTAACCCCTGAGGAAATGGAATATGTCTATATAGGAGACGGGATCACATGTTTATTCAATATTTGTAATGCGAGAAAGTATAAGATTTGTCTCAAATACAGTACCGTGAGGAACGATGCTTCCGTTAGAGGAATATAAATAAATAAATA
>JAIPMN010032409.1:0-14613 GCA_020650975.1 Apostichopus californicus
GGTAATCCTGTATGCCCATTGGTCAGAATACATTTGATTTTCCAGCCCAGGTTACTTATGTAAAATGTTCAACTGTTCATGTCCCCTGTGAGTTAACATAATATCAATATTTATAGAAGAAATACCCATTTCTTCTACAAAATGTGAGAGAATTTCACATTTGATTTCTGTCTTCTTTTATTTTTGTTTTTCATGCTGATATATCTATAATGCATAATCAGATTGATGTTAATGGTCGCATACCTTACATTAATTATATGCAACATCCATTAATTGACACCGCTTTATATACGTAACCAACAATATTCTGCATTACTGATTGTGCATGCATCGCACTGATAAAGTGTTGAGTATTCTATTACACAAAATCATATGTTGAGTTAAGCCTCACCTGTTTTACAGAACAATAAAATATGGAGCAAATAGAACGGTTTTATGACTTCCTTCTTGTGTTAAAGTTAGCCTTAAACTCTTATATTGAAATATACTATCCCACACACCCCCTTCCCCTCTATAATCCCATCCCCCCCCTCTATAACCCCCCCCCCCCCCCCCGTCGCTGCGTCTAAAGCCTGCTCTTATAACATGCTTTTGTTTTCAATTTCCCAAATGAACAACTTACTTGCAGGAATACATGTTATTCGAACCGTGCATGTAATATAAAACACTTGTTTGTAGCAATGTAAAATTGTTTGATCTAACTTAAACGCTTCTTTGGTCTGAACTTTCCATGCATTACTTACTAAAAAGTTTCCTATGATGATAAACTAAAAATAGTACTTATTTGTTTTATAGGACCATTCAATAAAATCTCGACAAAATCCCTGAAATGTGTGAAACTTTTGACAAGCGGTTTTTCTGGTTATACTTACATGACAACTGAAGCAGAAACGTTAACAATGACAAATTACGTTGACTCCGCTAATTTTCTTTTATATATTGTTATAATGTTTGATAATATTTGGTTGTTATTCTTTCGTCTTTATATTTCGGAGGTGATAACAACACAATGCATCAGGGCACTTCGAAGCGTAACCGTTTATTTCGTTACAAGTGTCGCGTTTACTTCGTTACAAGTGTCGCGAATAGGCCTAACTGTTAACGTGAGGGTTAACTTACACTACATGAGAGTTTATGTATATATTACAGTGTTACTTGTGATTCTATGTTTTTTGAAACATGCTAAGACTAAAAGTCTGAAGAAGCTGAAAAGGAGCTATAATATTATGCAGGAAGTTTGCTTTGTGGAATGAGTCAACCACATCTTTTGTTTTTTCCATTGACTGTCGTTAATAAATTGAATTTGATTAGTTATTGTAAACATGTTTATATGAACAAAATTTAATATAATTATTTTATGCTTCGCCAATGTGTTAAACCTGTCAGAACTGTTTATGTTGTTGAAGTTTCGCAACAAGTCACCATATGTATAGGAAGAAGAGTTGACCAGCTTTGAGTTTGTCGTGAAGGAAAAGTCACAGGCCGGATCTGGAAATTTCTCTCGATATGGACACCACTGATTGGATGAATAAGTTGCTTCTATACCTACATCTAGTATCTTACAGATCATACGGTATGTATGTCGAACAAGTAGGCCCAAACAGTAGCTTCCATATTTAGCCCTATATTTTTGCGCGGAACCTAAATTTAACCAAAATCATATACTGTGACTTGAAAGAACAGTTGATTTAAAACTACATCGTTTTTGGGGCGCGAGGTGGTAGTTGGGGTGGGGCCATTTTGATTGCATTCAGTCTTTGAAGAATCAGACCACTTCTCCCGGTCCAAGTCGCCCTTCCATAGAGGTTCAGGACCTTCCCAAAATCAAAATCAATTTATCATTTCCCCTCTCCCCCACCCCCCCCCCCCACCCCCAATCACCCCATTTTAAAATTAATTATGTGTACGTTACTGCGGCAGTCCCTTTTACTACTATAAATCTATTGAAATACACATAATTCTCGTTCACCTGTATACCGAGAAAACGTATTTCCAGCAGGCTCCTGATTGTCAATAATTTGTTGATATCAGGGACTCGACGTCAGAATTAATGCATGGAGAAGGCGGGAGCAAGACAATACTTTATGATGGAGGCATTCACGTACTATGGAACCAATTTGTAGTTCATGCTGCAGTCTCCAACTAAGTATCTAATTAGGCAATTATTGTGTACAATGGCCTCACAAAAACACTCTCAAGTCTCCTTATTCGGTCCTTGTTGACCCATATGTGTCAGTGTTTTTTATATTTACATATACGGTATTCAGGCCTCGAAATTCGGGCTGTTACTGGCTATAAAGTGCGACTGGATTTTGTTCGTTTGCCAGTGTCAAAAAAAATAATGATGATTTTCTGTCAGTAGACATAGGCATGCAACTTTAACACATAGTAAGTCTTCTGTCATTGAATCTGGATGATTATGCACACCCGCCCCCCCCCCTCCCTCCCCCTTCCCACACCCTCACCCCGCTTATTATTGTATGCTTTCAAAGCCTGTAAAGGAACTAATGTGTGTTTTAATTCAGGAGAAGTGCCAGTAAGAAACTGATTTTAGCCAGTATAAATGTTTGAAGTAATGGTATTTTTTTTCTATAGCAAGTGGCTTAAATTGTCAAATATATATACTATAGGGCTGAGTTGAAACATGTTCCTGAAACAAATACCGTAATTAGACATATTCCGTATACAGGGAATCATGAATCCATGAGTAGAGTTAATAACCTCTGCGAAAACACGATGGATGATCAAAATCATAATTTGCCCTGAAATGAGATATCTGAAATTCCAGGCGTCAGAGATTTGAATATCTTATAACCTGCAGATATCAAATCATCATAATTATGATAGGCCTACATAAAGATCTGACTCGGAGCATCTGAAACTATGTGTGGCAGCTACTATCTCAAACATAATGTCCGAAAACGGGACATACTGGTAACCCCCTCCCCCACTCCCTCTCTCTGGCAACCCACCGCTGCCATAAACAAAAATGTAGCGCAAGATGCGCGGATGTGGCCGGGATTTGTAACAAGAAAAGGAGGACTTTAAAGATACAATTCCTACAAGAATAACAAGGGGCATTGGCAGAACATAACTTTAACTGAAGCAGAAACGCAGTTGCATTTTTTTGGCAAGAGAACAAGAATGGTTCACGACAGAAAACAACTACCTAGTGCAACGAAATATACTTTATGTGATTACGTATAATATTAGATAACTCAAAATAACAATTCATACACGTGTATGGGTGTAATTAAATTAATATGCTCAAATCAGCTGTCTTACAAGTATAACATCTAATTTACTGTCCCTATATACTCCATCGTTCTGCTCTGTTTACTATTAGGTCTATCTCCGGTGGATGGTAACAGTTTTATGAGGGACGACGCTGATGAGCCGTCCTCTTCATCCGGGTCTGTAACTCCTTGCCAACAATATGGTACAGTACAGTGTGGAAATACCACCACGTGTGTCAATGCAAAATGGGTTTGCGATCAATTCTCAGATTGTGCACAACACGAGGACGAGGCATCATGTGGTAAGATGTAAATAAGCTTTCGTCATTATTAGTCTCCCGGACACCCCCACTTTGCAAAGTGTCGAGGGAGGGCAGAGGTATATGAACCCCTCCTCCTTTACTTTTTCAACTAATACTAGTAATAGGATGGCGCTCCACGGTGTTGCTGAGTCATTCAACTGAATTCCAAGTTGTACTTGCACAAAGAGTGCGGCAAATCAACTTTCCATTGTTTATTTCATATATACCTGACCATCCGTCTAATTTTCATATATAATTACTTTTCCTCGAAATTTTGACAGAAAGTAAACCAAATAGCACTTCCAAATAATTTAATAACAAATTTAAAATTTAAAAATGTTATAAATTTATCCATAATAATAAACCAATACTTTAAGACAAAGGGGGGGGGGGGGGTTGATGATAGAGCATTTCCAAACTTCGAAATACATCGTTCACCGTTTCGATGTAAACAGTCGAAATGACCAGAGTTTTGAGGAAAGAAGTCGACTTTGTTATAATACCAATAGTGCTTCATAGTGATTTTCAGATAATACCGGTAATCGAGAACGAGGACACCCAAACCCCAACGGGTTCCCTTTCCTGGGGATAGCTTCCTATTCCACAATTATGTATGAAGAAGAAAACAGTGACGTATACCTATTTGTTAAGTCAACAGTAATGGTATACCTCAGTCCCTGTCAACTCTCAACATAAAAGTGGAAGTGAGCTATCGGTCAAGCCTTGTGCCTTTCGGGAGGAGGCCGGGCCTAAAAAACTGCGACGTCGTGGGTTTCTATTAAAGATCGCGTTAATGTTCGAAGCCCTTCGGGCCTTCTTAAAATTTCAATAAATTATTGTAATCATATGGAAGTTTTGTGCTGTTTTTAATAGTTTTTTCTTACGTAGCGATCAAAATGAAGACCCATGAATAATAAATGCAGCATCCGCAAACTTTCAATACGATGATTATAAAGGTAAATGAATAGTATGTTTTTTTTTGTTTTTTTTTGGCATTTCAGTTTGCAAAGATCCGAGTTCCGAGTTTCATTGTTCCAGTGGACTCTGTATTGCCAAGACCAAAGTTTGTGATGGGTTTGCAGATTGCGCAGAAAACGAAGATGAGGAGTCAATGTTATGTGGAAGTAAGAATCTATACTTTCAACAAGAACTTTATTGGTCGAAAACTTATAATGGTAGCAGGACTCGATCACCAATGTAGTCGTGTGGGTGCCAATAAGGGTGACGAGGGCGCATGTTCAGTCTACCAGTGTTGAGAGAATAGGTAGTGGTAGGATGGTATAGGTAGAGACAGCAAAACGGTGGAGGATGTGGGAACTGGGACACGTGACTGTAATTTGAAAGGAAAAACTGCAAATTTACCTCAAAACTTTCGCTCAAATCTGTGTGCATGTGCATTCCTTGGCCACAAATTGCTGACTTTTATTTTTTTTTTATAGTTTTTGTCAACAAAACTGCAGTTGATGGATTACCTGTTTTTGGTTAATTCATTTTTAACAACGGGGATTATTTATTTATTTATTTTAAATTTTATTTGTATCTAGTTTTTTCAACCGAAGGGTACGTGGAGGCCGGATGCTACCTCTCACTTTTAACATAATTAAAAACGTTTCTGAATAGTGCCATCTTTTGTCTTCCCGACATGCATCTTGGCGCGAGCAGACTACATATAGCCAAGCTGCGCTGTTTTGTTTTCTGTATTGCGGATAAGTTGAACAATCCCACGGACATAAGAGAGAAAGACCGGGTCTAACGTTAGAGGAACGTTAGACCTAATTTGGCTGTACTACAAGGAACATTAATACTGCCTCTGTAAATGTCAACGCTGATAATAGAAATCCTCAAAATAACCGAGCTTTAATTTCTCAAGAAACAATCAGGTCAGAATCAGTGGTGAGATTTTGAGTGTCGTCTGCAACATCTAACTTTAGGCTATGCTTAACAATAACAGTAACACTAGCATTGTAGCAATAAGAATTAGGCTAGGCCTATAGACCTACTGTACAGTATAGCCTATTCCTACTTCAAATCAGTGTGTGCTTAGCCTACCGTATGCCGTAACTTTACAAATCTAGTAGCATGGGCACTTCGTATTCCGGACACCTAAGTCTTAAAACACCCCAAAACTATATCTATTTGGTATAAATCACCAGAAAATATACTTGATATGGTGGGAGAAGTATGTTATAGTACGATACACGGCCAAACTTTCTTTCCTGCAAACTGTTTTCACGTTGTATTCCACGAAGATTCTTGTGATTGTGGAACTGGTATTTCTTTGCTCGAGTATTGCTAATATTCGGACACCCGGCCTACAGTGTGGCGCTGGTGATGAAATTGGTGGCGCAGTTGCTCTTTCAGTAATTATAACAGACTTCATAGATCTCCGTCATTTTATTGACAAATATGTAAGTATTTACTTGCACACGGGTCATTTTGGAGAGAAAATAACTGTAGCTTCGTACTTGTTGGTGAAATTTGGCTCTTCCTGTAGGGTGTCATGCATTTCTTAGGGGTGTCCGAAATTCGCAGTGTTCCGAAATTAGCAATACTGACTATATAGGCAGCAGAGTTATTTTTCGTTATGCATATGCCGCATAAAACCACCAGTTCGATTGTGCCATTTGTTTGTATGATTGATTGTTGGCTGTATAGTTATGGCTTCATAATTGACGCACCTTCGTAATTTGATGAACGATGTCTATCAAGGAAACATCCAAATCACTCAACTGCATTCATTTTTCATATGTGTAGTTCCTCAGAAATGTAATTGATCTCAAAATATTTATTGTTCTGTGCCTACACAATGTACAATTGAGCAGAATTTGACCACAAAATGTCTGCTGTGTCAAGTTCTTTCAGACCCCTAAATTGACACATTCTTCGATAAGCTAACTGTAGTGTAGACCTAAGTACATCCATTAACTTTGGATGATGTTTGCTATGGTCTGAGCCACTAAGCTCAGATAAGTCAGGTCCCAAAGAGTAATGGTATTATATTGAGGTAATTTTGGTTATTTTTAGGTCACGAGTAAGATTTCCAAATCCCCCAAAAATGTGCAAAACTGGGGGGAGGGTATTAAAAGTTAAAAAAAAAAAACAATTGGATCAGCATATTACCTGAAATGGATTAAAACCCATCATATATGTAACTCAGATTTTGCTCAGCTGTTTAGTTTTTATCCTTGAGCAATGTAGTTTCATCAATGGTTTGAAAAGATTTCCCCAGAAATATATTAAATTATACTTGCAAAGGTTGTTAGTTTAACTGCATGAAGCAAGGAAAATTTCCCTAAATTCTTGGATGCATTGAAGTGTTCTGTATAATTCTGCTAAATCCACGAAGGTGTCTCAAAGTAGAAAATTGATGTTTCACTGTGGGAATTTTGGCCGATTTTGTTAAGGTTTTGTAGATTAAAATTGCAATTGAATAAGAGGTTACAATTTGACTAATGAACACAGCAACTACATTGTCTAGTATCGGTGCAGCTACATGTATATGAATAAAACACAGTACACAAATTTAGTGAACATGCGGAATTCAGTATTCTACCATGCTACTCCTAGTCTCGTTATAAATGCACAACTCAGGATAATAAATAACAGTTACTTAAAATTTATGGTCACCTTTAAAGTTATACTTCATTAATTATTAGTAATATCATTTTGACATGCTAGGTTTATTCAAAGTTTGCCTATGTTAGGACCTAGCCTAGGCTTCAGTAAGTATTTAACTGCAACTGTGGCCTTTCCTCAATTTAGGACTAACTTAGGCTAAGCTTATGTTACTGTTAGGCCATAGCCATACAAACTAAAGGCTAAAGCAGGACTGGCCAGCCTGATCTCACAGTAATACTAGGGGCTTAGGCTAGAGAAAAATAGAGGAACTAAAGTGTGAATGCAATATCGAATAACACAGCCCAGCTTAAAAGTGGGTTTCAGTTTTAATGGATCACCAGGCAAGTAATTTAAAGTTAGTTCTAGCCCTAACAGTAATATTTGTCGGTTGGTGCAGCAGTATGATAATGGATATTCTGTAGGTTCAGGGTTCAAGGCATAAATTAACATCATGTATGATCTAACTCGAAACCTGCTTTAGGTTTTCCTCCCAATGTTTTTTTTTTATTGAAATTTTATTAACAATGTTTTTTCTTGTACTGTCATCACAAGGATATGTATTTTTACCCACTCTTTACAGAGATTTTGCTTAAAACAAGGATCACAGATTGGTACAGTATTACTCTGTGAAGCCGGCCTAGTACATTTGGGCTAGCAGTGTTGGGTGAACGTTAGCTGTTACATCCCATTCAGTTATTGTTAGATGTTGTAGTCTGTCCCTACAGATCCTATAGGTTTATATTGATATGAAAACAAACCATGCTATTTCCTGCACTTTTTATTTACTCACTTATCCATATCACAAACTGAGACCACATCCTTATGTCATGAAAGCAATTGTAAAGCAATTACAATATCATGAATTTTTAAGCAAGGTTAGATTTCTGTGGTTTTTATATTAGACAAACTTCCTTTTCACATTCCAGTTGATAGTTCTTTCCTTGGAGAATATTGCCAATCACCAGGACCTTTACTGAATGGAGGTTTAGCACCAGTTGGAGAGTTTTATGCCAATAGTGTTAAATTGAGAAGTTGGTGCTCGGATGGTTGGACGCTGGATGGAGATGAAATCTTAGAATGCAAGAATGGACAGTGGTCAACGATTCTTCCAAAGTGTCAGAGTAAGTCCTTCACCAACTGGATCTACATGGAGTAGAAATTGAGCAGCTAATCTGCAGCAAGTTTACCAAAAGGTAGCAGATTAAAATGTACCAACATATGGTCCCAATTATTCAAACTAAGGCCCTTTTATGTCACTTCCACTGAAGATCATCAAGTAGGTGGTAATTACCAATAATTAAATAATCCACTGCATTTCAATTGTGACAACTTTGTCACCCAGTCATGTGTATTTCATTAATAGTGTCAGTCTATACTAATGGACACTAGTTTAAAATGCAAGGAAATGTTATTACTTTATTGAAAATTAAACTGGAATAGTTAGAGCTAAAAAGCGGTATTGTACTTGGTAGGTGTTGTAGTAGAATTTATGTTCTTTAACTGTAAGGCAAACTTGATAGAGTACGTAATACGATTGTAGACTTGTAACAGAACATACAGTATGTCACCAGTCAATGTTGGTAAACAGGGTTCTGTCCAACCAAAAGCAAATAAATAAATAAAAATATAAATAAATAAATGCTGAACCTAAGTATGTTAATATATTACAAACATTGCTAAAAAAATGTGGATGTCAGTAATAAACACCTTTTTATTTTAGTTTAGAAAGTTAACTTTTTTTCTTTATAAATAAATCATTTATTCTACCGCTTTATACAGTGCTTAAATTGTCATCAGCAATAGTTCCAAATCTTGTAGTGTGCTCAATTTTAGGCAAGGTTATAAACATTTTGTTCTCCGAGTATCTAAACTTGGGGAAAAATTCAATATCATTGACAGTTATGGAGGAGACTTTTAAAATTTGACAACTCAGTGCAGAAAAATGCTATATAGGTGACCATATTGGTAGCTCAAGAAACCTGTGGCAGCACTTAAAATAATTAAGACACTGAAGGGTTTTTCATGTTGTTTTGGGGGGAGGGGGAGGGGGGAAGATGCTAGACTTATTCCTGCTAGAGTTATTCCTGTTGTGACACAGGGTGAAGAACCAGTTTGAAAATCCTGTCTAAACACTGGGGTAAGAAGGTGCAATCAAAAGTGTACTTTATACATTTTGCTATCTTATCCTAGGAAATTGTGGACCCCTACCCACCATCCCTCATGGCAAGAAGACTGAGCACGTCAGTCACAATGCGACTGTGACATACACATGTTTACCAGCGTATCGTCTGAAATCCTCCTCCAGTTACATTCTGAGATGTTTAGATGGGAAGTGGAATGGTAATGTGCCAAGTTGTGAAGGTGAGACACTTGTATTATTAAGTTCAGATATGTTGATGTAAGTTTGAGCTAGAAATAGTTATTGTATGAAATGTCATTGCAATGTTTACCCTTTAAATTAAACAATCAGTGTTAAGACTTTAATTCTTAGAGCTAAAACTTAGAGTTTACATTTTACAAAACTGTTTGGAAAATCATCTATATCTTTCCCAGTGTGCAGCGAATTAACCAATTTGCTGTATGATACCAGGTATTTAGTTATTTCCTTCTGAACCATGTAAAGTTTATTTCTCCCTTCTTTTGATATTAATCTTTAAGACATCAATGAATGCCTGTTCCCAAATGACTGCCCTGCCCTGGCTCTATGTGAGAACACATACGGTTCCTATGCATGTTACTGCAAAGATGGCTATGAAGGCAGTGGAAAGACTTGCACAAGTGAGTATCAATAGGGTAAACGAACTCCAAGGAACGGTCTTGAATCAAACTCTTTCCATCCCAGTTTTAGTGTCATGACATGGAAAGAGTTGTGGTGTGATGATACTTTTGGTTCAATCCATTCCAAATCAACAGAGGCCTCCAGAGTTATCTCAAAGAGCTGTTTAGAAGATGCTCGACTTTGGTTGCTAGGCGTGGCTGTATCCTAGCAGCCAAAAACTTCTCAGACAATATTTATCTGCCCTTTTCAGTGAATCATTTATCCGGTATCGCATCACAAAATGCTATGCAAAATGTGCAAATTGCTATGTTAGTACAAAGATGTACAGCAGTTTTTACACACAAAAACCATAGTATTTTATAGGAGACAAAGCTCAGAGCGTTCAAAACTGCTACGGAAGATATGAACACTAACTTATTCTCTGCATTTTCTTCGTTCATCTGGCAATACATCATATAAATATTAGCCAAATCTGAGACAGTCGTCTGGAATTTGCCAAAAATCTTGTCGATTTGATAATCGATTCACCCATTGGTAAAATCATCTTTGCAGATCATTTGTGTTACACACAAATGTGCTAGAATTTTCAGATTTATTATCGTTGGTGTTTTATACATCTACCAGCTTTGCAATGCCACCCACAAGGCATTTCAATCACTGAAGCATTTAATTGTCTTATTTAACCCTTTTCAAGCTCTGGGAATTATATCAAAGGTCAGAAACTTTAGAAAGCTTTAAAAAACAATTCTGATAACCTTCAATAGGCAGTCATGAAGGTAACATGTAACTGATGTATCAATTTGCTATGAATGGTATATGAATTTGCTCTTAATTGATGAGACCACATAGTAAGGTAACAAACATTGTACTTTGATTGAGTTTGGTCATAGCAATGGATCAGGGGGAAGGGGCCGCAGGGGAGTGCGGGTTTGGTGGATGGATAGCGGTAGTAGCTACCTTGTCAATGGTTGATGATACAGAAATTAATTTAACAATGGTGAGTTCTCACCTGCACAATAATCTATGACAGTATTTCTCTAATTTAAAGGTTTCATTTGCTGATTATAGATATGTTAAATTTAAGTAAATAAATTTATTAAAAGCGGTCAGTCCTTTCAGAAAAGTTTTGGCTAGTAGGTATGTTTGGTTGTGTGAGAACTACCTTGATAAAGAGTCATAATCCATAATGATGTAACATAATCCATAATGATCTCTTTCAGATATTAATGAGTGTTACGGTGACCAACATGGTTGTGATGTTAACGCAGACTGCAGAGACACTGTTGGCAGCTTCCATTGTGAATGTAAAGAAGGTTACCGTGGTGATGGGAATGTGTGCTATGGTAACTACTGTAAAGTATAAACCTCTTTAAATGCATATGGGAGGTGGTAGGAGGAGGAGAGCTGCAGGTATTAGAAATGATATTAGTTGTTGTGAAGACTAAGAAAGGGTATCGAGCATTGTTACGAACGCAGGATTCTGCATCTGGGACGCAATGTTGTAGCCAGGAATGCAAAATCTACAACCTGCTTTCATCCAGCAGATCAAACTTCTGTTTGAGAAATAAACCCCAAGTAAACACACTCACAAATTAGGCTAATGCAAAACATAACAAAACACATTTTGAACGAACATCTTTTTTTTCTTTCTTTGTTTTTAAAAAAACCACAACTTCTTCTCAAAGAACCCAAATTTCTTCCACTCCTACAGATGATTGAATTTGTTTGAAAACAAATAAATCATAGTAATCAACCACAAGCTACCAAGTTAACAACATTTCCATTACAGAGATTTTCATGCTAAATATTGTCAGTGATGCTTTTACAAGTTTCTTGTGATTTGATTGGCTAGTGGTTGCTTACCCATTATCTGCAAACATTGTTGCATCTGTTGTGCTCAGCGAACACAAATTATGTTGTTTAACAACAATTACTTATAACGTAGAGATAGCTAAGTTTGTGCTTTAGGCTACATATTTTTTGAACTCAAATATCATAGCATTAACCATGTTGACAACACATTTCGACAAAAAGCAATAATGGTACAAATTTGTATTTGAATTGTTTCTAAGAACATCACATGATATTTGAATCATTGTTTTGATCACAAAATGTTATGGGTTGAGCCAATTTATGAATTTTGTGGGAAGCTAACATCTCTGATACTGCAAAGGAATTTTAATCTCACAGTATGTTTGTTCTCTCCGCATTGATAGTTACTAAAGTAAAATGTGCATTCATACAACAGTAATTTCTTTGTTGCAAACTTTTTTTTTTGTCCACATGCTGATTTTTTTTTTTTTTTTTCATAGAGTTGTTGTTATTGCCGTATGGTTTCAGCAATTGCGATTTGGAAATGTTATCAAACCCTGACCCAGAATCAAACTTCTACCTGAATCAGTTTATCTCAAAGGACTTATCCTGCGGTTTTCACTTCCCATTCGGATCCAAGCTGTATCCACAACTTTATGTGAGTCATTTAGATATCTTAGCAGTTGTGTAAAGGGCTAAAAGTTACCCACTAAATTTGTAGTGAATTTTAAGTTGTCTTGCTTTATAAATCATGTTTGGGTTTTTCACCAAATAAGTTGTGATAATGATGAACAGGGTAATGTTAAACTTGATCTTCTAAAGTTAAGTTGGAAAGATACCACTTGTAGGAAACAGAAAGATCTTATTAATATACACAAATATTGCTTCCTGGAATAAGGCCAGAAGGAGGAATCTATGAGTGATGGTGTCTATCCTAATAATTTTGTTGTAAATTTTAAATTGTCTTGCTTTATGAAACAAGTTTGGGTTCTAAGCCAAGTAACTTACTATAGTAATGAATGGAGTAACTAAGCATTCATTACTCTATAGTCTAGAAAAAAAAGAATCTAATTATTCGAAAGTTAAAAGATCTTTTCGACCATAGTAATATACACAAATGTTGATTCCTGGTCAGACAGAGGAATCAGAGCATGGTTTTTGTGTATCCTAATGTATCCAAATCAGTTAGAATAGATCGTGGCACAGTAATATCATATGTAATTCATGAATTTGCCAGTTGGTGACTGGTTGACTTAAGGCCATGAATATAGTGGGCTCTGAAATTTGATATAACCTTCACAATAATTTTCTAGTGGAGACAAAAAATTAAATTCACAGGACTATAGCTGTATTTAAGTATTAATGTTTGGATTTGCCGTCAAATTAAAATGATTGATTCACGCCATTGACTTTAAACTCCACCGAAAGTCATGGAGAAGAGCACCTCACTGTTTTTTCTTGAACCTGTTGAATATTTAATCATGTTTCTTGCCACTTTCTTGTCAGTTTACCAGCACGGGTGTCGTCAGATTTTGGGATGGTATGGATCGAAAAGTGCCTTACAACACACCCTCAGACTTTCATTATTCAGGTGACCCAACACTCGCTGCATTCTGGGAAAATGCGGACTTATCGTTCAGAAATACTACAGCCACCAAAATCTTCTATCAAGTGAGTTCATTTTCTGAGGAGCCAACAGCATTCCTTGCCCGTATTTATATCAAATTGTTGTAAAAAAATTGTAGTTTCATGCTACCTTTATTGTTTATTTCTTATGCATCATTTTATTGGAATTCAGTCATGATTTTGTTAGCCAAAGGTGAACAGGTTGTAAATTCCACTTTGTAGAAAGGTATTTACCTTTTCAGGTGTAGCAAAAAGTTCCCTAATCGGCATAAGTTGGCAGTTTGCGAGAGGTGGCGTGGGAAATGGGCATAAGTTGTTAATCCAACACTGGTTGTATTGTTCTATGAAACCACTTGATTCAGACTTTCCTTTGTGTTGTCAAGCAAAATCTTATCCATTCCCTCCCAACTCCCACACACTCCCCTCCTCTAACCCGTCTCATCTTCCACACCCAGTCTCTTAAATTTATCGTTGTACTACTCAGTACTACTTATAAAATTACCCCTCAGTGGGTAGGGTACCACTCATATTACTTATTTTCTTTCTTTTTAGGTTCATAAAATTCCTCCTGGTGCACAAAAAAGTAAATCCATGATTGAAAGGGTCAACTCTAGGGTCAACGGATGGAAGGGTAACTTGAGAGATCAAGGCAGAGCAGAGAGATTTAAAGCCTCTTGTGCAGTGACCATCACATACCAATCAATGCCACAACCACCAGCCCAAGTCTCCTTGACATTAGGCAGGGTAAGCTCACCCCCTAATCCCAGCCTTCTCCTACTTAAAATGTTGTTCTGCTATGTGAGATTTATATGTATTGCACAAAGACATCAGTACAAGTTCCAGCTAGTACAAAGTTCCCAACATGAGCAGAACGCCCAGAGTGTAAGAAGATGAAAATAAGTACCATATTATGGGTACAACTGATAGATCCAATATTAAAATAGGCATATCATTTTTTGATGGCAAAAGGGGAAAAGCAAAGAGGCTTTATATGAAATTCTTTGAAAAGTCTAGTTCCAAATGCCCCATTATCCCTGTTTTTCCTTGTCCACTTATCCACATAACCCTCAACCCTCCCCCCTTCCCAATTGACACCTGTAATGTGATATCTAAAGTTGAAGGATTAAACAGGTGATATAATTTGGCTATTCACAATCATAAAGTCTGTTTTTTTACTATTAACTTTGTTTTGGATTAATTTCTTTGGATAAATAATCTGTTCAAGTTGGGGGGGGGGGGG
>JAIPMN010032418.1:0-10688 GCA_020650975.1 Apostichopus californicus
TATATATATACATACATATATATATATACTACATCTTCTACTATATGTTCTACTCCTCTCCTACAGACAATCCAGATTCTGCAGTATCCTATGGTGGTTCGTGGATTGTTCTCCTGTTGTGTACACTACTCGCTCTATTCAACTGATAAAATACTATAATATATTGCAGTGCTAATTAAATACGAAATCGTCTACTTGTTCCTTTTTGGTTTGTATAATTCATGAATTTTTGACACCGAATAAATTCCTTCTGTAAAATTATTATTATTATAAAAAAAATACATCAGATGTAAACTTTCATTTGTTCACTCATAGCACAGTTATAGTTTGCGACAAAACTCTGATACCATTATTACTTTAGGATGGTGGATCTTATTACAAAGTTACATCGCAATTTTTAGCATAATGGAACCATTTATGATTTCTCGAGTTTTACTGCATTCGCTTTACCTTCTTAGTTTGACAATATTTTATGTAGATTTATACGTATTCTAAGATTTGTATCATAACATAAATGTAAACGGAAGTATATCATAGGTCGTTTGAGGTCAGGAGGGAGTGAGAGGGGGTCAGGGACCATTTATATAATGTATCATGCGTTGATAAATAAAGTTTTGTTCGTGCAGAGAAATCATATCAAAGGTATGTCATTTGAGATAGGGGGAGGGGGTATCTCATGAGACGAAAGTTCAAAGCGCTCTAGCACGTGTTTTAGACCTAAGCTTTTTAATAATTATTTTAAATGCTTACTAAAATCATTACAAATAAAAAATGCAAGTTTATATCTAGATATTATAATCAAAGGGCTGTTAATTTGTTTTCTCTCACACGTTTGAATTCCGGGAATTTTATGGTATGACATACTTTGTAAAACAACGTTTGTTGGTTGGTCAGAGAATTGAAAATAAACTGATTTAAAGATGATATTACTGAATTTTTTTATTTTTCCTTGTTAATAGACTTTTTGTTTTAAATAAATACGCAAAGGTTAATATAAGAAGTAATCCATCTATTGTTGCCTTAAAGGATGATTAAAGGGAGGATTTTAATCTTCTATCTAACTGTGTGGCAGCGATGTTGAAGTATGTTAAATCTATGGAAATACCCCTTTAAGGATAGCATACTCCATATAATTGCCCCAATTGACTTACACACTAAGTCGTCCAAGTAATGTGGTCTCTCTAAGCCATTGTAGACGTTCTCAATATAGCTAAACCTTATACACATCATTGGATAGCTGACAAGTTGGCTATTCTTGGAACCATCAATTTTCCGTTTCATGACCATGTAGATTTTTCGCCATGAGAACCTAAAGTTTTCGTCACTTGTTAATAAACCTTTTTACTCAGTATAGTAAACAATGTTAGTACGCTGCCCCTTGGAGGTTTAATGTGGTCTAAAATTGCCTCAATTGACTTAAATTTTGCACCGGATGTACTTCCATTTGTGTTCTCTGACATCCAAGCCATAAAAAAACAGATTTTTTAAAATGATTTATCAAAGAAAAACAATTAATGTTGCTCCTGATGCTTTTTGGCACCTTTTCCTGATTGATATAGACTATATATATGGATTATGCCACCTTACGGCTAAATTAATGATGACGTCGATTGGATATGTGTTCCAAGTTTGTTTAGGGGAAGTGAAGTTATCAACCGTTCTGCCCCCTAACCCCACCCCCAATGACTGTAGTGTATCCATACAGTTGTTAACATATTATCTTTTTTTAAGGGAAATGGATGAATATTTTAAAGATAACAAAACAGAAAATACATTTTTCAGTGTCATTCTATGACATCACACATGTTTGCTCAAAGTTAATTTTTTGTACAAAACATGTCAATTTTCAAATTGTTGTTATTTCGAAAACGATACATAGGAATCATGAATATATTTCCCAAAAGCGAGTAACACTTACAAATCTTGCATTCATTAATCACTTTAATTTCCACTTAATAAGAGTGGTGGGCAGATATCAGTCTAGAAACACATCTACACTATAGCCTACACTCTAAAAAACAACCTGGTGAAAGTTCACCAGGAACTGGTGAAATTTTCACCAGGAGCTGTGTTTATATGCCACCCTCCATATCCTGGTTGTTTTCACCAGGTTTCTTGGTGTATGAGACTTTAACAAAATCCTGGTAGGAATAACCAGGATATCCTGGTTAAATTTCCTAGTTAGATTTTATCACTATTCCGGTTAATATCAATGGGTATTTACCACATTCCTGGTTAAATTAACCAACATTTCCTGGTTGATGTGACTACTATCCTGGTTATTATTAAACGTACTCCACCTCTTTCCTGCTTCACTTAACCAACATTTCCTGGCTGGTGCCAATACTATCCTGGTTAATATCCTACAACGTTCCACCTCTTTCCTGGTTACATTAAACATTTCCTATTTGATGTGACTACTATCCTGGTTAATATCAAAGACTTTTCCACCTCATTCCTGGTTAAATCACCACTTTCCTTGTTAATACTATTGGGTATACCACCTTATCCTCGATTAAAGTCGCAATGCATCAAATTATATCAAAGCAAAACAACATAATTAATGTTACTGAAAGTTTATTTGTGTCTCCTTACTTTTGAATTTTGAGTAAATGATCATTCGCAAAATAGTTAAATTAATTCCTCAAATATTTATACCATGAATTTCTATAAGAAATGCGATACTGAAGTCAACATTTTTAAGGACATATGTTTCACATTACCTTCGTCACATGCCGAAGTTCTGAATGTTTGACTTCAACTGTGAAGTATAACAGGGATTACCAAAACCTTGTTCAGCACTTTTCCACAAGGAAACAAAATCACTTGAACAGTTTTTACTACGGAACAAGAATTGAACAAAAGTTGACTTAATTATAGGTCACGTGCTATGATTTAACTAGGCAAATGAACCCTTTACCAATACCTATCTCCTAAAAAACTTGATCAAAGCCTCTCTCGCAATAACCTTTATGTTACGACAAAAGCCAGCTATGAAGCAGTAGCTACTTTTCTTTGAACTATAAGATAGGAAGGTCTTAAAAGATCTATGTTCACGTTGTTGTTGATAAGGATGACCTATTACCAAATTTATGTTTTTAATTTAATTATTTAATTATTGGTAATTAGTTATTATTCTGAATTTAATTACCAATATATTTTACCGTTTACCACTAGTGAGGTTTAGTTTTTTGTTGTTGTAACAATCAATATTTTGGATATTCTATCAGAAGGGAAAGCAATATAGGAATCACATATGATGAGGAACAATTATACTGTGGAAGGTAATCAGTAGTCATGGCCATGTGGAATACACATGATCTGCATAGTAATTATCTGTTGTGCCAAAGCATCCCTTTCTGATAAAGAGAGCTCTTACACCTTTGTTGCAAATAATCAAATTCTTACTCTACCTGTAATTATAATGCAATGACATGAACACATAGGTTAGCTGTACTTACATTGACTTAAACAGATTAAACAAATTAAGACATGTAAGACTCACATATACCACGGAGAAATAAACTAGAAATCAGAGACTTGCCATCTACAATATAGACTGTAGGATATACTTAGAATAGTGTACAATTATTTGTTGTACAGTCCCCTGATTTGGCTTTTCTGTTTTGAAATTTCGAAGATACATGCATTTTAATTTAACTGAATTCACTCTCTCAAGGAAATTCCTCTAATAAAAAGTTGAAACCTTCAGCAGTGGCTTCAAGTTATGCTTCCACACTTGGCGGAGAGTAAGTGACCAATCTTTTGCGAAGATAAATCAATACGAATCAAAACTTTAAAAGGTGGAAGTGTTTGAGGGCGTTGTGGTCAAGTGGTTAAGGCAGTGGACTTGTGATCTAAGGATTACAGGTTCGAGCCCTGGCTAGATCATTACGTTGTGTCCTTGGGCAAGGCGCTTTATCTCCATTGCCTCTCTTCACCCAGGTGTATAAATGGAGACTTGCGAGGTAACTTGTAAATATAGTTGTGTGCGCCGGTTTGTGGCTGCACCCTATGGGAAGTCCCCCGGGGGACACGTGGTTGTGGTGCACTGTGGTGCCCGAGGAGAGATTGATTGAATTGTGCGTACTTTGGTGTGTAGGTGTGACAAGTTACCAATGACCAGGGTTAAGTTGTAAAAGTCGTGTGAGAAGGCCTTGCCTTGTACAAGACTGTAAACCTAAATTAATTATTACTTAAGAAGTAAGACAATATGGTTACTGCAATGGTTCCAGTGACCTCAATTGACCTCTACATGCATAACTTGTACATGGTATCAATAGCCTTGCAACTCATTTTGTGTGGAACTTTTAACTTGATGGCATGAGTTGTAGTTTAATATAAGTTTCCATACGTGGTACTTGGCACACATCGTGTGCACTAAAGTTACTGAATATATGCCCAGGGACTATTATATATGTTATAGTTACGTACGTCCTGCGATTTTCAAACACTTGGGAGTTTTAAAATGGAGCGCCTTGCACGGGAGCCGTACGTAAGTAATACTACAATGTATCAATTTAGCCTTGTAGGTGGGTACCGTAACGTTAGGCTACGCAGGCCAGGTATATCGGCCTTAGTGAGTAGTCTTACTTTTAGCCAAGGAACCAAAACCTTCAAATTGCTTCCTCCTACATTTTGGGGTAAACAAACCCAAAGTACACTCACTTACAGCTAGGCCTATGAAAAACATAACCATTTTTTTAATTAATATCTTTCTTTCTTTTCAAAAACCACAACTTCTTTTCGAAAGAACCAAAATTCTAATCCTTTGCACAGATGATTGAATTTGTTTGAAAACATGTTTGGAAGCATTCTTGCATCTATAGTTCTCAATGAACAAATAAATCATAACAATCAACGCAAGTAATTTTTTATTTTTCATATATTATATATTTATATTTTCATGCTAAAATAGTCAATGGTGGTTTCTAAATTTCTTGTGATTTGCCTGGCTAATAGCCCATATCATTGTCTGGAAGCATTCTTGCATCTATAGTTTTCAATGAACACAAAGGGTGTTGTTTAAATACAACTACTTGTAACTATATAGTAACTAGTCTACGACAAACTTCGCGCTTCAGAATTTGACAATAATGTTGTTGTTGTATAATAGTTACAGCTTTCGTCATTGATTTTTGTGTGCACAAGCCAATGTTTGTCAAGGGCCATTATAACTAAGTATTGTGCGTTCATGTAGAGGTACTTTAAAGTGCATGTTTTCATGGAGGTATATGGGAATGCAAGTTTTTCTGAGCGGACGCAAACATTCTCAAGACGTGTTAACTTTTATATCTTGGTAAAAGCAGTGAAGAGTTATATACATTTTATGTATATGACACTGTTCATGATTAATCATGTAGGGTTGCGGTAATTCTCTGGTATTAAAATATGATTTCTGTGATCGTTCCCGATCCTTTCCAGAAACAGAGGGTCAGCCCAGGGTTTACAGCACGAACATTGCAGCAACTTAAACGAACATGTTCACTTGTTGCTTTATTATATGAACATGGTATATAAATTTGAATGTCAAATCTTCTGTAGTTAAGCATCAGTATTTTGGTACGGAGATATTTTACTTCTACTTGACAGTTTTCCGTTGCATTACATTGAACAGTGCTTACCATCCCAGGGCTTAATACACTGCAGCCAGCATTTTTTCATGTAGTTTGCAATGGTATGGAAGGCTCGAGGTTGTGTTTTATGTACTGTACTCTGTCGTGGCTGTTAGCTCCTCCTGGGACAAATCGGCTATTTCTGCCAAAACAAAATGACACATAACAGCAATAAAGAGTTCAATTTATTTCTGAACCTAACAGAAGCTGGTCACTTTTGTTAGAAAATATATTAAAAGTAAAACAAAATTAATTCCAGAGGTCTTTATTTTAGTTTTGTACCATGTTTAAATACTTCCCAGTTAATATATATATACTGTTGTAAACATTCCTCTTTGAAGAGATGTATGATAGGGCAGTGACATCTCCAATGAAAACTGTAAATGTGTCCCTTTTTGAAAGTTCAGAAAATCATGTCATAAGGAGTCCCTGCTATGGGCAGTTCAGTTTAATGAAATTTACACCAATTTCATGATCTGCTGTGCCTTAAGTGGAAATATAATCTGCCTAACTTACAGTGCTCTAAAACCTATTTTTGCATTGCTTCACAATTGGCCGATTTATCATACTTTGAAAACCCGCAATTTGTCGCCACGGTGGCATTTTGGCATTTTCTTGACTTTTGAGGTCTCATTTCTCAGCAATTAAACATCCTACTACCTTTCTATAACAGATGCCTTTAGAGTTTATCCCATAAACAGGAATATAAAACATTAGGATACAAAAACATTGTTTTGTGGAGTTAGGTCATATTAAAAGTGTTCGATTTTTGTATTTTTCACTAAAAACTGTGCTATTTTTAGTGATGAACTGCACCTAAACCATTGCTTTGAGGAACTTGCTTCTTTCAGAGGTAATTAGGTCTAGTATAAACAATACAAAAAAATACAAAAAAATTCAAATGCTTTCCTATGATATATTTGCAAGTTGTGCAACTCTAAAGTTGCTATTTCACGCTGCGATTCAGCATGAGGAAGAGGTTTGATGCAAATGCAAATCAACCAGGCGTAATCAGGATTATGTTAACTAACGTAGACAATCTCCAGGATAATGTCAGCAAATTGTTGACCAGGAAATGTTCAGCAGGTTGTTTTTAGAGTGTATATACACGTAAAGCCATGATCTTAAAATATAAAATACGCACATCGCTCCTATCTCATTACATCGGCTGAATATCCTCATCAAACTGTCAAATTTATCGTAGATTATAAACTGATGGTCACACATGCTCAAACGTCGATATTCAACTTCGATAAACTCAATCATTAAATGACGTACAATGGAAATTACGTGGTTTCCTTAACTGAATCCAGGATATATTATATTACAAATTTTTTAGATGAAGTTGTCGAATGTTGGGATGTTGAAATGTTCTGTGTCCCATCTGGACCCCCTTTCAATCTTCAAAAATAAAAATATTCTATAGGGAAGATGCCCAGACAGGCCAGCGGTTATCATGGTTAAAGGTGGTCAGGCCCCAAATTATAGCACGCTATAATTGCTAAAAGTTTTCCTTTCCTGGAAATCTTTACTCTCCAAATTGTTCTCAGACATATTGAAGTAACACACAAGATAGAGCATACCTTAACAGTTAACATTGCAATATAGAAATATAACTTTGGTTGACAACCGTGACCTTAACTGGCTTGCAACGATAAGTATCAATGCTAGTTTTGTGTATAACGGATTCTTTTCGTCGATGCACACTCGGTTCAACGTGCTAATTCTAAATTCACGGCTACAGATAAATACCTAAAATGTAGATCTTGTCTGACACTGTTTAATTAAAATCACATGATCGCAGAAATTTCACAAACAGTAAGAAAAATGGACACAAAGGAGTGCAGCAGAAAGCCAAGACGTCCGATATTGTGTTGACCTTCCTTGTACACTATTTATGATCATTCAAGCGAATCGGTTAAACAGAATATTTCAGTAGACAACCTGTATATAGTGAGTGTTACTCAACCATGTATATACGTTTGCATAGAATATATGCACAATATTTCTGTGGTATTTGGTAACTAAATGACTGTATATCGGCTATGCATATTATCTGCCTCGTATAGCTGATGTATGTGGTCAATGAAGCTTTGTGTGCAGTTACAGTGGATAAGTGCCTGTTTTAATTTTGGGAAGTTTTATTCTTACTTTATACAAAATCTTTCATTCGTCAACGGTGACTAATTTTCTGCTATCATAAGCAGCATGAAACAGGCATCAAGAATAAGAGATTGGTGTATTTTTATGATCAAGTTATCTCTCATTTCTCAACAAGTAACCAGTCAAAGTAAGTCTGCCTACAGTCTGCATAGAAATGATAGTATATTTTGATATTTTTTATTCAGTATACTCCAGACATGAATATTCTAAAAGAGACTTTAAAATCACCATGTCAATTTGAAAGAAATAGGGAATCTAACTTTCACTTAGACATGACTTTGTATTTTGATTATTTTCAGGGAACATTGTTAAAAACAAATGTAAAAAATCGTTGTATTTAACGAAAACTCAAACCAAACTAGGATCATTAACTTGTATGACATGTTTATGCAGTATGCCGACGACACCAATTTCTTTTTAGAAGGTACCCGCAACAGTACTGAAAAGTGCTGAATATTTTAGAGAATTTTCGAAGAGCATCTGGTCTTAAAATTAATTTCAGCAAATTCCAATTTTTTATCGGTGTCCTTTTAGTTTAAAGAATCCAGCTCATGTCAGTGAATCCAATCTTTTGTTTAGCAACGGTCCTATCAGGTACCTCGGGATCAACTTTACTTACATTGGTGACGATCTCTTTCGCTTAAATTATGAGCAGAAATTATCTAGGCTGAAGCACCAGCTTAGAGTTTGGAATGGGCGTGTTCTCACACCTATTGGTAGAAACACAATCGTGAAGTACTTTGCAATCAGCCAACTCAGTCGTGTTCCTTTTTCAGGTTCCGTCAAGCCCTCCAAAAGATTTTATTAATAAGATCCCAAGTACTATTATCTAATTAGGCAAATTTGTATGGCTTGGAGTAAGTTAACCTTTAAGAAACATTCGGAACTCTTTGGTGAGCAAATCCTATATATATATCACAAATGATTTTCGAGTTGGTTAGCATCATGTTTGATCTCTAGAGTAAGGCAAAATATGTCACCAAAAACAGAACTAGTATTGTTCGATACAGGTGTCAAACGCCTACAGTGAATTTACGACCTTCCTTACCGGTTTCGAACCTCTGGACATACAATCAGCGTCCATGGCCTAGTTGGTTAGGGTGTCCGCGTACAAAGCGGGAGGCCCGGGTTCGAATCCCGGTGGAGGCTGGAAGTTTTTTCACTGTTCTGGATTTTCCTTCTCATTACGTTTTCATTTATATATATTCATTTGCCTTTGTCGTTACTTCCATTCCATTATCATAAAGTCTGTTCAAAGTATCTCTTTCGAGATCCGGCTTTAGGAATCACAAATGATTTTCGAGTTGGTTAGCATCATGTTTGATCTCTAGAGTAAGGCAAAATATGTCGCCGGGAACAGAACTAGTATTGTTCGATACAGGTGACAAACGCCTACAGTGGAATTACGATCTTCCTTACCGGTTTCGAACCTCTGGACATACAATCAGCGTCCATAGCCTAGTTGTTAGGGTGTCCGCATATAAAGCGGGAGGCCCGGGTTCGAATCCATGTGGAGGCTCAGGGGCGGATGCAGGATTTTTTGACAGGTGGGGTCTGACTGGTCCAGCCGCGCCTGAACGTAAGACTATCTAAGCGGAGCGCCACCATCGGTTGGCGCGGAGCGTACCAGAAAATTTTGGCTTTACAAACCCCCCAGATGGCCGGAAACGGCACTTCCCGAGTATTCTAAGCTGCATGTACCTAGCCTGAAAATATGGATCTCATGTCTGCAATTTCTCAATTGATGAGAAAAAAACTACTCAGTTTTGAAACTACTCAGTCTCATGAAGAATTCGTTGGCGCATCCTATGCAGCCTACCGCTCTGTCACCTCACCGCCCAAAAAATTCGAACACCACCTCAATTTTGAAACTTTTCGGTCTGAAAATTGAGATTTTTAGGCATTTTTGGCACGTGTAGCACGCGTGCACACTATAGTTCATTTGACGGAAAAGACACACCTGGCTGACTTGTAAGGGATAATCGCCCTTCTGACGTCCTACATGTTTAAAATTGGCGTTTAATTTAATTATTTTTTTCTCCCTCTCTTTTTTTCTCTCTCTTTTGTTTTCTCTTTTTTTTTTTTTTGGCCAAGAGCAGGGGGGGTCCGGACCCCCTGGACCCCCCCTGGATCCGCGCCTGAGGCTGGAAGTGATTTCCACAGTACCTTTTGAAACCAACACAGAAGTTGGAAAATAGAAGATATGCTCAGAACATCAGTATAACATACGGCCAAGGAATAACGCCGGTACCACAATTACACACTTCTAATACATACCAACCATGTACCCAGACCAATTCTAGGAATCTTGCAGCCATCCGCCAATATCACGTGGGACAATGTTGACGTCATAACGAATGTTGATAGTTCCCTCTATAAATGGAAAGAAACAAACTACATGGTCATAAAACCAGCAAGTCTGAAGTATACACGAGCCATACGGTTTAGGTATGATTCTTTTCGAAACACCATATTGAAACTTGAACTTCATTGCATAGCCTTCATGGGCCGTTCACACAAACTGAAAGTAAATAACATCTTCTGTGTGAAATTTACTGTTAGATATATACCCACTGCAATACTTACAATTTAAGATATGTGAAAATATACCAAGATTTATTTTCGCATAAACTTAGTCAGGTTTGACTTTCTGGACACGTGACCATTGTCATTTTTATAGCAATGCGCTGTTAACTTGCAGAATCTGATGTGTTTCGTTAGTTGACTTTTGAACGTATGACGTCCTCCAACGCACTTCATCTCATGCCAAGAAACATCCCGACATTTTTATGGTTAGAAGTTACTTCAGTGCTCACTCACACAAGCAAATACACCCAAACGGACACATTACATCTTTTTCCTATATCACCAAGATGGACCTCCAAGTACCCATAAAGTTTTCACAACGTT